>CAEGAD010057294.1:0-33795 GCA_903067055.1 Poeciliopsis paucimaculata | reverse complement strand
TGCAGCTGTTTGATTGATTTGTTGGACAGGCCTGTGAAGACGCTGTTACAATAATCAATGCGACTAAAGATAAACGCGTGAATGAGTTACTTGTCTGAATCATTAACTTTACAACAAATGAAATTAGTCTTAAACTCAAATCATTACTGTATTGTACATTTAATCTAACACATGTATGCACAGGATGATGGGTGATTCCACAAGGACCCACAATCTCATGGAAGTGGCTTTGTTGATGTTCAGAAAGTAAAGTTTCTGAAAACATAGCTCAGTGCATGTGTTCGGTGCGACAGATGACATTTGCATCTTTTTTTGATGAAGTACGAACTGAAAAACTTTAGTACACTGCAGCATTTTAGATGGTAATGGACCAGTTGAAGCACAAACGATGTGGTAAGACCAGTCAGCAACATGAATTCTTGGTACAAGTATCTTTTGGGGGAAATGTTAATAATTAAGTAAAATCTAACACAAGATTCATCTTTGTAGGAGTCGGCCTACATATTTTAAGAAGAGCAAGTAAAACAACGTCATCCACTAGTGAACAATGCTAGCTTCATGAAATGAGTCTTTCTTTACTTGTGAAATATTGCCACTTCAATTCTTGTCTGTCTGATCTACTTTTCTGATGTGTTCTCTGTTTAATTTTTCAGTTGAGTCTTCCTCACAACAACTGTTTCCTGTTACTAGTGCTACTTTATTTTTCCTATTCTTTATTTTTTGTGAGCTTTCTGTTTCATCTTAGATCATTTACTGGGTGTCAACCTTGAACACAAATTCTTGCTTTTTCGCTTTTCTGTATTGGGCTAGTTTCAGAGTTTCCCCTTCTTGTGTTTAGCCCAAGGCTATCTAACCTAAGCTGTTCCTGCCCTCTGGTCTTTTCCATTTTTAACAACTTGAATTTTTTGACCCCTCAGAACAAGAACTTCCATGTTTTTATCCACATGGTGCAGGTGTTTGTGTGTGTTTATTTTCTCATGTCTCTTGACTCTAAATGTCAAGAGACATTTAGAGTAGAAATGGCTCTGGTAGAAAGTGTGACCCGTGGTTTTGATTTTGTCCAGTGCCTCTCTTTTGTCTCTTTCAGTCACTCAACATTTCATTTTGGTGAATGCAAAAGGGCAGAACATAATTTTGTTGCTTGTAAAATTTCACTCCTCCAAAAGATTTTAAGTAGCAAGTAAATCAGGCTTCCAGAGGATCCCAAAGTGCTTTACCTTATACATTATCAAGCAAATGTCTAACATTGATGATAAAAATCGATCTCCGGGTAAAAATAAATGTACAGTACAAAGATAAAGAGTTAATTTCTGAGGTTATCTCATAGTGATTGAAAGTGAATAATATCAAGAACACCAAATTTTGTAAACATTTCTGCACTGAGAATAAAACGTAATCCAAAACAATGAAAGTATAATTGAGATTTACCCTTACAGAATCATACAAGATGTATGTAAATTATATATATTTAAGAAGCTTTACTGTGACTTTGAAAGGGTTTTCTTTTTTTTTTAAGGCTAGTTGCCCAGGGGAACAATTGCTTCTGAAGATACAGAAGAAAATAAATGCAGCAGTGATTATCAACATAAGTGTTAGAAAGGTTACTTATTAAAATAGGCTTTACTTCTACACATTTAAGTAACATGGGGATATGAATATAATTGTAAGTGACAAGATTATGCAAAGCTCAACAATTTTAGAGAGCTTAACACTGCAGGATAGAAGTTGGAACCAAAGACGACAATAAAATGCACCTGATAATAAGTAGTCATCACTTATGCAAAGGTTAGATCTGTAGAAGGAAATTTTAGTCAAAAATCTGAAATAGAGATTAGAATTTGCTAAACAAAAAAAGCAATCAAACAAAAATAATAGAGAATGCTTCATTCCTAAGGCTGAGAACTTCTCAAATTTTCTCTCTAAAATTGTCAAACTGAAATCTTAAACACAGACACTGATGCACCACTGCAGAAAATATTGAAAATATCACAAATAAAGTACATTTCTGAGCACTAAATTGTAGTGGGTGACAGGCTATGACTATGCATAAGTTAGAATTATGTCATGTTCAAAACATCTGGCTGTATAAACTCATACTGTTTAAAGCAATGTTGAGAATTGTTTAATCTTTTGAGAGTCAGCCAGAACTTTCAGCTATTTTTGCAATTTTAATCACATACCTAGTTTTGAATCATTGGTGATGTTTCTTCATTTTTAACTTTATGTATTATGTTTTAACTGGGGATCTTTAAGGTACATAAACAAACTGGATTTTTTTCATGGGCCACAGGACTGTTTGTTTTCTGATCTCAGGTTTTTGCCAAGTTTTGACCTGTCAAATCTGATAAATATTTTAGAAAACTGCATTATAAAGTGATGTGAGCAATGCAATAAAGATATTTGTATTTAGCCTTACTACAAGCTTTGATTAATAATTTACGTTAGGAGCAAATGTGATGTCATGATGCTTGTTTAAGAGAAGTCAATTAATGCAAGACTTTCAAAACAAAGACACAACTGATGTTTTAAACTGTCTTTAGCACCTTAACTAAAAGAATTCCAAGAACCTGGCAACAATTCAAATCTACCTACTTTCTAACATAAGTTCAAAGCTCAAATGGAAAAAAAAAAAAAAAAACAGCATTTTTCAGTAATTCTTCCTCTTTTTTACTGAATTCCTCCCTCTCCCTGACACTCTTTCTAAATGAACCACATAAATATTTCAATAAGCTAGGAAAAATATATTCTGTGTTATGTTAGTGTGTTTCATCTTTAAACACTTTTACTGATATTGGAGAAATGTAATTCATTCTCTAGTAACAGTATCCACCCGGAGAGTTTTATTGCTACTTCACTTTGTGAGCAGGATTCAATAATCAGAAATACTTTTTGATTTTCCAATATGTGAATGGTCTAGAGCAGGGGTGCCCAAAGTCGGTCATCAAGGGCCTTCATCCTGCATGTTTTAGTTTGCTCCCTGGTTTAACAGACCTGGGTCCAATGATGGCTCATTAGAAGGCCTAAGAAGAACATTGACATGCTGAAAAGGTTGTTGGTACAACCAGGGAGAGAACTAAAACATGCATGATGCCGGCCCTCGAGGACCAACTTTGGGCACCCTTTGTGTAGACCAGTGTTTCTCGATTCTAACCCTCAGCACCCCATATTCTGCATGTTCTAGGTGTTTTCCTTCTGCCACACACCTGGATCGAATCTGTCAGTGATTAACAGGCTTCTGCAGTACTTGATGGCTGCAGAAGAGGTCATGCGATCATTTGGATCAACTGAGTGACAAGTTACATTACATAAATATTTTTTCAGCAGTATTTCACTGTTGATAAAATCAAAACAGAATCCAAAGAATACAAACTTTGTTGAAGGAAATGTTTGCAAAGCACCAATCATGACACAAGGTGAGAATAATAGAAATTTCTGATATGGTTTGTTTCATTTATTTGTTGTGAGTGCAGGTTTTTTTTTTTTTTAATGCTGTCACTGAAAGGAAAAGAAAATGTGTCTAGCGGATTGTTGGCACAAAGCAGTGTTCAGGATGAAGATAAAAGATTTCAGTTTGGAGATAAACAGATGAAAGACTTGGATGCTCCCAAGTATGAACTATATTGATGATAGTGATTTTTGCCTTTGTTATTCATAGACGCTGACTGTATAAGAACTATATAATTACTGTCTATGTTTTCAGCTAAACAAATGATCAAACTTTACCAAAAGTAAAGTCTACCTGAGCGAACTACTAACCCCGCACACCGCCACAAGAAACCTCCGCTCCACCACCCCCTCATCATACTGCCTCTACCAACCCCGGACTAAACTCTCCTCTATGGGAGACCGGGCGTTCCAGGCAGTCGCCCCTCGTCTCTGGAATGCTCTTCCAGAGTCTCTAAGGGCTCCGCAATCTGTGGAGGTTTTTAAAAAAGCCTTAAAGACCTTTCTATTTAAAAAGGCTTTGTAAAATTCTTATGCTTTTATTCGTCTAGTTGACCATATTGTCTTTTTAATCTTTGTTACTTTGGGGATGGTCTAATCCCATTTCTGTAGCACTTTGGGATTCTTGGGAATGTAAAGTGCATTATAAATAAAATGTATTATTATTATTATTATTAAGTAATTGTTTTGTATAGAATAAAGCCAATTAAGACCCGAGAATAAAACTAAAATATTGCAGCTGCCACCAAATGACAAAATGTCTAAAGAAAATAAGTGTTTGTACGATAGGTGATATTTTGTTGACATTTTATGCAGATATTACATAAAACAGAAAGGAGAACTGATATAGACAGAATTTCTTATTAACTTTCTAAATGGAAATATTGCTCATTTGTAATATTTCGGCCCAAGTTTTGAAAGAACAATGTGATTAGAGCAGGCATCAACATGCAGCTCTAGAGCCACAAGTTGCTGACATCTGACCTTTGGGAGGCCCCAATTTTACTGCAACAATTTTACAGATCATTTGGAACATGAGCAACAGCTTTTACAAGAGGTAGTTTCTCATGGGTCCCACTTAATGTGAGATTTAATGAAACTGCTAATAAAGCCCTGTGTTTGCTGGAAAGATCATTACCACCAGGCATTTTGTTTTGTGGTTTTAATGTCTTAGGATTTTATGGTTGCATAAAACCTGTGGATGAAGGGCTTTTATTAGGAAATTTGAGTTTCAACTGTTATCTAAATTTAGATTTTGTACTTCAAATGAAAAAACAAGGACATGTTTTGGCATCTAATATGTGTCTAAATACTAAAGGGAGCAGCGATTTACTGCTTTAATCACCTTACTATTGGTTTTTCATTCATTTTTACAGCCGCCATCAACCACCAAATGCACAGTGTATGTTCAAATAGTCTTTTTCTGTGGACGTTTCAGTACAAATGGCTGGCTAACATCCTCAGAGGATCAGTCAATGACCTGAACAGCTGTCCATAGTTTGCTCCATCCAAGAAACAGTCAACAAGATTACATAGACAATTTTTTTTTCCATCTAATCCCTCTTGGTTCTTCAGTCCAGTGTATCACATTTCAACTATTGGCCTAAATAATGGCCCTGCTGCTCAAATTGTTTTCTCCTAGAAATTAAGTTAGCAGTCATCAGTTATCAATTCTATGTAGCATCTCATTATTTAGCTGTAAGCTGATTTGTACAGGCACTTTGTGTAAGCGTCAGCGAAAAGCCTAGTGAATGCTCCTGCAAAAACCCCTACATTTAAAACACTTGGAACTGAGACAAACAACACTGGTCAAGGACCAAGTTTATTTTGGCAGCATGCACAGTGATCCAGATGGTATTGGAAGTTACAGGAGAAAAGATATGGGAATACTGGCATCAGTATTCCTATATTGGTCTTAATAGCCATAAATTAAATAATGTGTATTTAATAACTCTTGCCAAAGAACCTGTTTGGAACTCTTTTCTGATCACTGGACACTGTTGGGACATGAACTGTAACTGTGTTCTGTGATCACAGAATATTAACATTCTGGCAATGAATACTACATGTGGGTAAAAATGTTTAAAACATCTAATTCCCACAGTTGGGTATGGAGGACAATTTGTAATGTAGTGGGCCTTTTTCTCCTTTAAAGGCTCTGCCAAGAAATTGCTAGTGTATAACATTATGGAATATGTAATACCAGGACATTGCATTTAAAAGGTTGCTTGCTTTGACCAAATACTCTGAAAATGGGTTCTGCAGACATGGTTCTGCAAAGACAAAACAGTTTGTTTTCAAAGGCCTGGAGAATCTCTAAACCTAATACCCTCGACACACAAGGAATGACGTCACCCCCTCTCCGTTTATTTCCCAGTGAACTTGTGCAAAGAGGCGACAGTTGCTTTCCCTCCAGCCAAGCGGCTGGCGTAATTCATTCATGTCAAATTTTAATCTTTTGCACATAGACATGCACACGCGCAGGCTGGCGGGCGTGGGAGAACAAAGTTGAAAAATGTTGAACGTTTTTGGCTGCCACATGGCACTAAAACCAATCAGTGAGGGATTTATTGACCGACCAATGAATGGAGTCTGCAACCACTTTCAATATGGAGGAAAGCATGATTATAGTTGTTTTTGACTGTCCTATGTCACATGACACATCGTGCAGTGAATATCAAGATAAACATAAAAAGGCAGCCGTATGAGAACTTGTTGATGCCAGGTTGAATTTGTCCAGTAAATTTTCTCCAGTTTAAGATTAGTGAAGTCTTATTTAGCATGTGTATTATAAATAACATACTCTATCTAATATCATTCTTTGCAAGTGTAGTGGGTTGAGAAATGGTAAAAAAAAAAAAAAAAAAAAGATTAAAAAAATTAATACTCCCCTTTTTTATCAGAATTGGTCTTGTCTTTTGTCTTAGTTTTTTCTTCTTTTTTTTATGCATATAGAAGTGTTTGTTGTGTGCATGTATATTCTTGCCAGTGGGGGTGCTCTCGTGCCACTGTGGGTCTAGCGGGGAGAGCGAGTTTCCTGGCTCTGGGCAAGTGGTGCTCAGAATAAACAAGCTCTTGCCAGAGTAACATTGTTTCAACTCGGTTCCTCTGTGATCCACAAGTAGAATAAAAGGCAACTTTTATAAGCCCATTTAAAATGTTCTGAAGATATATGAATATTAGTTTTGTAGTGTTTTGTATGACTTATATGTGTAATTTGGACGGTTTTATACTAGTGTTGATCTGTGTCGGCATATGGCTTGCTTTGTGTTGTTGGAGCCTTGGGAGTTTGGATTTATTTAAATCGCTTGATTTGTCAATGTTGTGTTTGTGTTTCGTAGTGTTGCAATATTTTTATTTCTCATAAAAGTATATTTATTTGCGGTGGGCTTGATCTTCTTTGTTACCGCTGTAACAGTTATAACTGCCCAACATTAATGATTAAGAAAACAGTTGTAACTAACAAATATTGCTGTTTACTGTGTGTTGTAGATGGAATGTTTTGTTCAGTTTGGTTATAATAATTTAGGATTAGATTTTCTTCATTTTTTTTCTGTTGTTATTTTATTTGTGCATTTTGTTTTATTTTATTTCTATTGGAAACTCCGGATGTTGTTGATTGAATTTGAATTGTACTGTAATTTTATTGTATTTATGTATTTGTTTGTTTTTCTTTAATTGAAAATGTGGCTCAGAATAAACGAGTTCTTGTCAGAGTAACATTGTTTCAACTCACTTCCTCTGTGATCCACAGGTATTGGTTGCACAGGATTCATCTGCCTCTCCACCATTCGATACTGGCTCAGATTCCCCTAGATCTGGTGCTGGTAACACTATCACTGCTAGAGAAGACTTACCAGAACGATTTCTGTGAGATCCTTACTTCTTAGTTTGTGACTGCTTGAAGAACCCTATTGAGACTGGGTTAATAAGTGCATACAAGGTTTGTGACTATTTGAAATGTCTAATTAAAATAAAATGGAGTTTGTAGGTTTAGGAAACCTCACAGGATTGAAGACATTAATCTGAGTTAATAATTACCATCTGATAAATTTATTCTGTAGTAGGCACTCAGTGGTAGACCTGCTTGACCTTAGCCAGGCTTCAAATATTATTTATCATGTTAATATAATTGTTAGACTTGGGAATAAGGTTGATATTTCCAGTGCCCCAAATGGCTGCATCCACTCTCCCTCTCCAGCATGAAAATGTTAAGTTTCCATTGGTGATTATGTATCTTCCTCCTCTCCTCCATTTTACTTAACCTTTGGCATGTGCTATTTGTCAGTGTTAATTTCTTTTTTATATGTTGTGCCAACAGTTAGTAGATACCTCTTTGTAGCTGTATGTTGACATAAATTAATGACTGATTGGTTGATATCCAGACATAACTGCATTAGAAGTTCTACTTTTAACAAAACTGTTGAGAATGGTTATGTAAATTGTAGTATTTAAATAATAAATCAATTTAAGGCACAAACATCACCATATGGAGTTAAGTAAAAATTGTCAATACATTCTTAAAAATATAAACAGCATGCATTTTTGCATGTATTGCATGCATTTTTAAACAGTATCGTATATCATCATTCCGTTTTACACATTATTTCAAAAATCTTTTGTAAAAGCTTTAAACCGGACAGAGACACACCATCACGATAAGGTTAATCACATCTTTCAGCAGTAGCAGGAAGCTCATGCACCTACTCCGTCAGACAAGTCAAGAGTGACCTCTCATGTCAACAAGGAGTCAAAGAGTTTCTGCACACACACCGGCAGAACAGTGATAAAAAGGAAATGTCGCCTGTCCTTCATCAAGAGCTTATCAGTAGTCTGTCTGAACAGCTTGGAACATCACTGGACTCATTTAACAACAGGGGCAAGAAACATGGCACCCATTATATCCGGGATCTCTGAAGCAGAAGATGAAGATAATGAACTGCTCTTTGGAGGTAACATGCATCATGGTTGTCTACTAAAAATACACTGTTAGGTCTCAAGGATGCAGCATCTATCTTTTCCAAAAGAAGTTATATTTTGATTTGACAGACCACAGGGTCATTTCCTACTCTTTTTGTTTTTTTCTGGATCCTCTCTAGATTTTACTTGTATTGGTCGGTGCAGTGACAAACTGTGTTCCAAGGTTTTCCATCTTTTTGCCATTGTCGATATAAAATTTATCTCCTCCTTCATTGCCAGCCGCTTCAAAGCACAAGGTTTACCACCATCAGGGGTGGGCTTGCGTGGAAAGTCAGCCTGGGAGGTTGGCTTGGAGAGACCTTTTATTGGATGGCACAATGGAACCATAATTTTAAAACAGTAGAACACTTTTTGCAGTATAAAAACAAATGTTTTTTCAACAATTAAAACTACTGTGTGTATGTACTTAATGACAAAATAAAAATCAGTCAACATAAGTGTATTTAATAAACAGCAAATAAAAATAAAAGCAAATATTAGAGAACAAAAAAAACCCTTCAAAGTTATGCTGACTTATTTATTTTTTTTTTCTTTTCTAATGACAAAAAGCTGAGGATTGTACTACAATTCTTAGATCTTAAATGGTTATTATATTTAAAAAGTAATAAATGGTTAGTAATAATGAGAAGACGTGAGAGAATAACTAGATATATAGCCTGTATATTCAGAAGGCTTTTTTTTTCTTGGAACATTTACTTGCTAAAATATTTTGTTTTGCAAAACATAAATGTGTGCTTTTTCTGGACCGTCAGTATGAATCGTATTTAATCAATCAAGCAGATTAATAATTTACACACCAGTTGTGTAGTATTGGTAATCAGTCCCCTTTAATTTTCTGAAACATTCAAAAACACAAACGCGGTACTTACCCAGATCAGGGGATGATGGATGGATGGAGCCATGCAGGCAGGGCTTTATCTGCTTGGTCCTGTTTCCTCACTAACCTTGACCCACGCACCACAGAATATGTCTGTTAATTTAGCAGTTTTTCTATTTCAGATACCTGTTGTGATTGAGAATAAATAATTCTGTGTTTTCTTCTATTTCTTTTCGTATTTGCATGCTCTAAAACACATACATACATTTGCATAGATCACATGCAAGCAAAGCTAAAGGAAATGACATATTAGGAAATGACACACTAGGGAATGCCTTTTTAGGGCTAACAAAGGGAATTACAAACTGTTGCTTGATGCCCTTTTGCCCTGCTAGCTCCCAAAGGCAGCATGAGAAATGAACCAGCTGTATTTTGGTATTAATAAACGGAATTCATGAATTCAATTCACTTATTCTTCTTTAACTTCATACATAAAGAACTTATTATGGAGAAAGGATTTTTCTCCACATTGAGTAATTTAACATGTTCTTCTTTCTATCAGTCTTTTTCAAATTGTGAGGGATTGCTTGTGCCTCTCTTTAGGATACAAAGTATCAGACTGACCCAATCTGATACGTTTGACTCCCTATGAAGCGTCTTTCATGTTGGGGGAGCAGCGATGCTAATGTGCTCTATGGGCTGAAAATAATAAGAAAAGCCAAAAAACAAACGCATTCCAACTACTAGCAGGTTTAGCCTGGAACTAAACCTCCTGATACCCAATCCACCCCGTTCATCATAAAGTAAGATGACAACCATTAATCTTTTTTTATTTTTTGCATACACAAAATATGATGAACAATTAAAAAGCATTTATGTTTTAAGTGCTTACTATCACAGGTAATGTGATAAATCCACAGCCTTTTCTTCACCGTCCAAATTTATGGAATTGTTTGTAGGCAGTCTTTTTCCTACAAAGGATGGTGAACCTCTACGCCTTTTCTGTTTACAACAGTCAGGTTGTTTATTTATGACAAAATTCTATGACACTGAGTTTATCTTTTCATTTACATTTAAATGAGTAGCTGAAATTTAATGTCTTCTTATCCTTCTGTCAGTGGTCTGTCATAGAAAAAATATTTTAATGTAAGTGTGGATCAGAGAAGGTAACAAACTTAGTAAAACCTTGCAAGAATACAGAAGGAAAGGAATCTGTCAAGTCTGCTCTATTTAGCAGTTCATTCTGGCTGTCTTTTATATGTTCTGGTCAGTAGATCTTGTGACAGCAGGTTATCACTGTTGGTGGTTCTTTTCTAACAAAGGGAAGAGTTGATTAACCTATGGGTGTGAAGTTCTGGATTGTTATGCACCAAGGATATTGTGGAGATGCTCTTGCCATTATCCTTTATGAAGAAATAGGGGTTGTGTTTGAAGTTAAAGAGGATAGCTTTGATCCTGATTAAATTCTAGTTTGGGAAAGTAACACAAAGATTTGTCTTTGTGGTTACCACAAACTTTACTCAAGGACCAATCCCCTGCTTTTTTATGACACTAAAGTTCCACGTAAGCCAAACCAAGCAGTCGGCATGCTGAAGTGAATAAATCTTCATCAATGTAAACAGAGTTTCTGTATGGAGAAACATAAAATCGAGTGATAAGACTGAAACGTTTCCTTGAGTGATTTGAGTACCTCGATTATTAAAATTCCTCGAGGAAAATTTATCTGCCTCAAACCGGGTTAAGTTATGTTATATTATTTAATACACCGTGTTCTGGTCAGGTTATTACTTGCATTGCACAGCTCTCTCACTTCCACCCGAGTTGTTAACGAAAGCTAAGTGTTAGCAGCACAAGTTCCGATTTTCAAGTTCGGCCTGGGAGGATTTTATTGATTCATAATAATGTCCGGGTTTTGTCATTTTTCGGGGCACCAATAACCATTCTTAAAATGACAGGAGCAATGCTTGGAGTATGGCAGCTTTTCTCCTCTGGGAGCTGCTGGTTCAGAGGGAATGGTGGGGACCAGCACAGCGGGATTATTTATACAGGTGAGCAGATAGACTGGATACTGCGGGCGGCTGTGCTTCAGATGTGTAACTTTACAGACAAACCGGTAAATAACTTTCATATCATTCCAGTATGGGTGGCGTTACATACCTGGTAGATGTGTTTCAGTGTGTGACAAAGGTGCCAAATCCTGTCGCTATTCTTGCTGAACACAAAGTTATAAATGTTTGAGCAAGGTGAGAGTTGATCTTATAAACTCACTGAAGATGAATACATAAACCAAAAGCTGGAGTATAGACATTTTTTTATAAGCGTATTTGTGAGCCTTCCTCTTTCTTATTAACTTGAATATAATTTCAGATTTTTGCATTACTTTTCTTCAGGTTAACTTAGACAGTGAGCTATTAATGTTGCAAGTTAATTTTCTAAACTACATAAAAGCTATTGTTAGGGAAGCTCAAATGTGAAAAATTGGACTGATGTTAATTTGGAATAGTAATACTGCTGTTATGTTAGATTTACCAGTGGGGTTTTTTTAATCCCATTACTCAATTATTTGTAAGAATAATCGATAGATTACTCGATTACTAAAATATTTGTTTACAACAGCCCTATCGAGTAATACTATTACTGGTAAATTGCTGTCACGTCTTCCCTGACTTTACTTAGATTTATAAGTTGGAAGATCTCCTGGAAACCTGTTTCCACTCTTCACTGTGACATCCTTTTATCTCGGAAGAGCTTAGACCATGCTCATGGTTTGTGTGACCATGCTTTGTGTGATGCCAAATTCCTCACACAGTCCATCCATATCAATGTGTTCCAGGCAGTAAGCCTATGCTGCTTCATTGTTTTCTTCATAGGATGCCACAAATGTGAGGCTAAGCTTTAATTCAGTGATTCAGCTGGTTAAGGAAAACTTTCCCATCGGCCACACATTTCTTGTTTTGTTTACATATTTATTGCAAATGTTGTATTATATTGGAAAGACTGACAAAAATACAGAAGTAAATTTAAAATGATTAGGTTTACAATGCTTTCAACTGGTATGGAAACATCTTCAGCATATATAGATGCTCTAATGCCATGCTCTCCAAAGCATTTTCACAAGATATTTTTTTCTCCCCAAGACTGAAAATACTTCAGACTCCTCCTAATAAATGTCAGTAGAGACAGTCACGTTGTGACTTTCTGCCACTGTGGAGTGTGTCCTTCAGATCCAAAACTTCCAGAATTCCTTTAAATGTTCTGCTAGAAGAGGTGCTAAAATAGAGAAGCAACCTTAAAAGACTGGAGCTCTCAGGCAATCCACACATTTCTCATCCTTTCACACCTCATCTTCATCTTTTTCATGCATTTACAAAAAAATTCACAGCAGATGACAGTATGCACTGCAGTGCCACGAAAGAGTTTTCAGACCAATACTGAAGAATGTCAAAAATATCTAATATAAATGACTTTTAGTTTATTTATGTACTGGGTCACATAAAAGTTATCTCAAAACTTGAGAGCTCGAATGAGGGCACCTGCAATGTCGAATACATACCACAGTTTTCACGTTAGAATATGTTTTAAAATGTATTTATCTGAAAACAGTGTTATTGTTTCTTTCAGGGGGCTTCAAACAATAAGATGCCCTAAACCAACCTATTTCATTTTAGAGAAAATTTAGAGTATAAATTGCAAGTAAGGATTATGTGCAAGGGAGATATTTCCAGGGGATGGAATTTAATAATAATAATAATAATAATAATAATAATAATAATAATAATAATAATAATAATAATAATAATAAAACATTTGATTCTCATTTTGTTAGATGCATTTTCTTTTAAATCTCTGTAATTGATGTCACAGTCCACAAAGCTCTTTGACTAATGGGTAGACCAGTGCAGCCACTACCTTTGCACCTTAATTATTGCCTGTTTGCTCATCTGTGTTTGACTGCTTGCTGATTGTATCTTTCCTTTTTGAGGCCAATATTTGCAATGCTGCAGCACATACAGCAAAAATCCATTGATGAATTTGTGTTCTTTTAACTTTTTTGAAATTTTTTAATTCATATTTTGTCCTACTGTACTCTGTTTGGTAAGACTCTTGGTCAATTCTAGCATAACCTATAAATACCATCACTTGAATACCCCATGAAGGAAAATACATAATTACACACTTTTTGTTTTATTTACATTCATAATATTACTGTACTTTTCAACAGGCACCGAAGTTTGATATATTTAGTTCAGCTCAGAAAAACCTGCAACTCATTAATTCATGAGAGGTCTTTAGATCATGTTGTGGAAGATACATGTTTATTGAAGTGAACCTAATGTATGACAGCTAAAAACATTTCCCTGGTTGTCTTCATTACAAATCAAGTGCTTTATGTTTTACTTTTTCTGATTAAATGATGGACTGAAATGAAGTTATCTCTACAATGACTGATCATTATGTCAAGGAATGCTCCTTGACATGTCAGTCATCCAGACTTTGACACTCATTGTGTCAAGTGTAAATCACTTATTCTGTCAAGTGCATTGAAAGAATGATTAAGATTCAATGCTTTTTTTAAATTATGTAGGCTGGTAAAACATGATAGAACTCCTGCCTAAAATCAGAAAATAAGATTTTTTCTTTTTTTTCCTGAGCATTAGCCATTTTAAAATTACTTAAAAGATATTTGATAACTATGTTGGAAGTGAGAGTGAATAAAGGAGCATTATGTTGCGTTATGCCATTCTGATTTTGGTCAGCGTCTTATCCACAAAGCTAAAGCTACAATTTTCTGCAGAATGCATGCATTCCAATTCATTGGTGCAGTGAAGGGTTAAACTGATACCAGCAGTTACATCTCTGTTCAGCTTTGCACAGTCATGCTGCAAACCCACCCCACCACGCTCTATCAGCTGAATACACAGACATTGTCTGGTTCATGGATTGAGCTGCTCCTGTCAACAACATTAAACTAAACAGTTTTTATTGTAACAAGGCATTTTAGGTCTCCCTTTTAGCATAATTATTTGCTTAAAGATACACCCAAGTATGCCTGATTGCATCTTTACATAATCACATATGACTTCTCAAAACTTAACAAAAGAAATTGCTAAAACTACCAAAGAACACCTCATGCTGATTCAGTTCTTTTTTTTTTTTTTGATGTGCCATTTCTGTGTGGCTGTTTAAACACCAGCATCCAGTTTGCTGTCTCTGTCACCTTTTAATGTTTGTCATTTCTTTTAACATCAAAAGAACAACTGCATTCCCTCCTGCAATGGAAGACAGGACAACACATGACTGTGTTATCTGCGAGATTTGAATCAAACTCTTCAAATATCACAGATAAAGAATCTCAATTTCTTATATTTCTATTTTTTTATTCCTATAGAGATTGTTATTTTTCTACAGAGATCAGTTTCAAATTATGATGATAGAACATTTTTAGAAATTATTGTCACATTATCATGATTTAGAAGATTAGATTTAAGGTCTACCGCTTTATGGAGGTTGCCACAAAAGGCTTGCTATTCTTAGTTGGATATATTTTATAAATGTATCCTTTGTAAAAAGACAGAATCCAAAGAATAAAAGAAGATAAAATACCTCCACAGTTTTCATTACATGTTTATTTTCTCCTATCTGCCTTAATTCTTAAAGTTACCAGAGAAAAGTATGTCAAAGATAGCTAAGAGCTCTAACTTGGACATGTTTCTGTACAAACAATATGACAAAGATTGTTTGCAACACAGTTATCACGATCTCATAAAATTTTAGATCCAAATATTTTTAACCATTCTTGGCATAAATTTAGTTATCCAACAAGCTTAACTGTCAGCTAACTGCTCTTACTTATGTCCACTATCAGCTAATGTACAGTATTTTACCAAATGACATCACAATAACTTACATCTGACACGTACATCTTTAAGCAGCTGAAAAACAGCAGTTTTGTATATATTTATATGAGAAAAAATATTTCTAATATTTTTTTTATTCCTCATAATATTAGGAGAAAATATTTCTAATATTTTTAGGAATATGTTTAGTACTCAAAAAAATAAAGGGAAACAGAATATTTCTGTTTGATATATCAGTCAAGAAACCCTGTCATAAATGCAGTAATATGCATGAATCTGCTTTTGTCTTACACCTTATGTAGGAGAGTTGTCAAGACAACAGCGTGATGGTGAAGACTCTGAATTCTAAGACTAAAAAGTCTGTATGTATTTTGCTTCTAAAGTTGCCACCGAGAAGGGAAAACATTCACAGTCCCCCGTAAGCCTCAGATAATTAGTTGAGCTGGTTATGTTCTTTGAGGTTCCAGAGGTCACATCAGGACTTCCAGGGATTTTCATATTAGCTGCCTCACTAAAATAATCAATTTTTGCAAAAATTTACACACTGAGTTACTGAGTTTGTGCTTCTGGTACGTTGGCATGCTTGGCAGTGTGCCGAGATGACTGCTTTTAAAACATTTGGGCACTTTTATCAAACACTGCTGCTCTGTGTTGCTCCATCATGTCTCCTATCACAGTAACATCAGCATAACATTTAACCAATGTAATATCATGTCTCTTTGGTATTTTAACAGTAATAACACACTCTTCTCATCATGCACAACATGTTAACCCAAAAACATGAGAGCAATTTATAAGATGAGTCTGATCAATTCTTATGAAATTAAAATAAATGTCATAAGAATTAATTGATGAATTCTCATGGAATTTTCTTTTTTTTTTTCTTTATTTAGCGTGATTTCTTTCTCTTTAGAAACACAATATTTTAATTTCTGTGATGATGATGACACGAAGTTGTATCTATCTGCTTAGGGCATCTATCTGTTTCCCTCTTCTTTGTCTGTCTGTCCAAGGCAAAGAAAGAATTGTTTTTCTTAAAATCTCCCTAAACTCACAGTATAAATAGAATGTATTATTGTTAGCTCCAAATCCATTCTTACCAAATGTCCTTGTGTCTCACTGATATTTCTAGAGTGCATCCTTACTCCTTACATCCTTAAAGAGCGTTGTCATTAATTTTTTTTTTTTTTTGAGACACATTGAAATTTTCTTTCATTCACACGCAGTCTTCTTCAGAACTAATTCTGGTCAACACCACAGCTATCTCATTCCACAATCTTGTTGCTTGTCATATTTATTAGAATTTTCCCTTCTTTTATCTACCAGAAAGAATTTTGCCATTCGCATTTTCATCAGAACTCCATCTAATGAACACATCTCTATGATCCTCAAACAACTCCCCTGGCTCCCTGCTAAATAGCAATTCTTCTCTTCGCTTTAACAGCTTCCCACTCTTACTCTTCCATAATGTCTTGAAATGTTCTGGCCTCATGCTCCACCTTGAAAATGAAGGCCCTCTTCTATTGTCCTGGTTTATGTTTCATCTGACAACATAGTGGACCTAAGAGCCATCGCCATATTGAGCCTCTTCTCTGGATCTCTACCTAAAAATACCATATGAAACCTTTTATCACATTTAAAACATAACTCAACATGTTATGTTCCATGTGACATTTTGTACCGGAGTGTTTACTTGGTTACTTATTTTTTTCTTGTTTACTTGTTGTATTTGCTTGTATTGACTGAACATCAATTACAGTCATTTGATTATTTTTTGAAGGTGCTTATTAACAACATTATCCTTATTGATAGGAATATCATCATTATTAAATAGACCCTTATGATAAAGGGTTATTGATTGTCTGGCAAATGAGGCACAAGGCTTACATTTGATCATGTAAAGGTCAGGAGCCAAGTACATAATAGTATAAAATGGCATTGGAAATATGTCAAAAAGCTGGTGCAAATGGTTGTTGGAAATGGATGAAGACTGAATCAACAAAAGCAAAAGAAATATATGAATGAAACAAATAGGGAAGATGATGCCATTTAGCAGTGGTGCTCAATAGTAGACTTCAAGTTACAAAGAAGCTCTTCTGCTGATCTTTTCACACTAATGCATAAGGAGAAAAATCAGGGAGATAAACTTGCTAATACAAAAAATCCTATAAGAGAGGTTTAGCTAAAAACACATTTTTGTTGGATTCCACTTTCACTTACAAATGATATATGGTAATGACAATAAAACATTTCACATTTGAGTGACAGTCTCCTGATCAAATAATTATCTGAGATTTTTTTGAATAAAGATCATCCAGTGTGCTACCCAGAGAAGCTAGCTAATAACAACTAGATATGGATCATTAATTCATGAGGGGTGGAGGGAGGCAGTTGAGATTTGCTGATGCCTCAGAGGAGGGTAATTAAACCGATAGAGCTGCTTCTCTGTAGAGCGGTTCGCTGGCACAGCAGTGCCTTGGGAAGCTAGCTGTGTCTGTTGATGCTCATGGGTACCCAAGGACACAACATAAACCTGAAACCCACATATATGTTAACTCTGTGTTCTCTGAGCTTCAAAGAGAGCACATACCAGTGGGGCTAGGGTTCTTCATATGTATTTCTCCTGGTGTTTTTACAGTAAAAGCTGCAGTTTGTGGTATCTTGGGAGATTGCCTTGATGATCTACAGCTGAAGACCAAAATGCACATTACTTAATGTTTATGATATGTTTATGCTTGCTGATGCATCTAAACATACTAAATCTTCTAATAAAAATGATTTCATCAATGACATTGTGAAATAATGTCCTTATCTAAGTCCTGATATGAAAAGTATTTATCAAATATTTGTAGGTGAAAAATGTTCATTTGTATAAGGTTAAATTTGCCAAAACTTCCAGATAGCTCATTGCCAGTTTTAAATACAGCAGTTCCAACTTAGGTTGGCAAAATAAGTTTAGGTTTGAAATACTATTTACGCACATGCCAAGTCAATAACAACAATAATATACAGGAAACAGACATACACACACAAAAAAAACACATGACAATTTTTGGTTTCACACAGTCAATTTTTAGCATGAAAAATTAAAACCCATACATAAGAAGTAACCTATGCAAAAGATTATTTGAGTGAAGGTTGAAGCTAAATGGCTGCAGGCTTTCCATTCACTCAATTTGTGTATTCAATAATTTCATAATGATGAGTTTGTGCCACCTGGAGCAATTTATGAAATTATGCAGTCTTTAGCAGCTGAATTAAATAAAAAAACACCTTTAGATACTTCACCTGAAGATGTACACAGTACTTAAAGGGAAAATGTTTTTTCTCTGGCTCAAGGTGCAAATTCTGCATATAAGACAATTATTCTCTGACAGAAAAATACTTGCTCAGAAACCTATTTCTTAGAACTTGTCTTAGGTTTACATAATGAATGTCATATGGCTGGTTTGGTTTTCTACTTTTTCAAGTAAACAGAAAAAAACTACTTGGCAGAACACCAGACACAGTAACGGGACTGACAGATAGAGAGGTTAAAAATGGAGATAATACAAGATGTTTGAATACTTGTACATGGATGTAAAACAAAATAAGTGTACCAAAACTGTCCTATGTCTACATTCCTTTATAGGGATCTTTTTCTGTGGAGATGCTAATATAAATCAGAAAGTTAAGAACAATTTTATTATTATCCAACTCAACTATATTTCTACCACTTTGATTTGAAGCCTTTGTGCAATTCTCTTCCTGAAGTTTTAAAGAACCAAATGAGCTTTTAGTCATTTGGTATGATGTATTGACTGATTGTTTTACTTCATTCACAAACCTTTACTAAGTTGAAAGATAATTAAATGGATCAAATTGCTATTCATTAAAGCACGGAAAGATTTTAGCTCCATGTTGACTGATTCTTTTGAATAAAACCAAGAAAAATGACATTAACATAGACTCAGGAGAAACAATGTATTATTTTATAAATCGGGGGCATCAGAAAGCTTTATGTACTTGGATGTGTTTCAAAGCAATAAGTTCAGAGACATTTTGTCTTCACCAACTTGAAATCAAAATATGGAAAACATTTATATAATATCCAACTCCTTTGTTTTTGTTGTGAATTAATCATGAATGCATTTTTGAAACTTTAGACGTGAGCCCTCTTAAAGTAATGCAAGCATAAGGCAAGGTCATCTAGCCCTGGTAAACAAATACAATTTCTTTGTGACAGATTCAACAAACAATTGGTGTACTCAAATATGTTTCCTGTTTTTGCAAGTTAGCAAGAAACTAACAGGTTAAATAGAAAATGATTGTCTTCTCCAAATACATGCAAGATATGATCTTCTGGATGTTTTCCGATGCAAGGTTCTTTTTATGAACCATGTAAATGTGGTGATGTAGAAATATGGTTTTTATGTTGGATGTTTCTGAAGCTTGTGTCTGACAGCGTGGGTGTGCCTCTTCACTGTTAATTAAGGCTGGCCTTTTCATTAGCTGCAATCAACTATGACCTTTTCCATACCAAGAGATTAACCACAAGAGACACTTGTAAAATGCTGATCAAAAGTGAAATGTTTCCCAGGTGTTTAGACTTGTTCTTTTTGTCTGACACAGGTGGCTTTCAATTGTTTTATTTTCTTTGGTACTCTTAAACTCCATGAAAGATAAGGCTAGAGGAATAGAGAGAGATCTTAAAAGATTTTGAACTTGGACTTACTTATTTCTCTACATCGAAAGTAATTGATCAGTGGAGGAGACCCAAATAAACAACCAGATCCGGCCAATTTTTCTCTAGACTAATATTTCTTGTCAAGAGAAATTTTACTGAAGTGTCCAGCTCATGGAAGTTTCCTGAGCTGGAAGTGTCATGGTTTGAGAATGCTTTGCGACAAACTGATCTAGCCAACTTCTTGGCAATGAATATAGCAGAGGTATTTTTGAAATATTTTTGAATTTGAATTTTATTTGAAAAAGTGTGACCATCTACAAAGACAATTAAAGATGAACTGGTCTTCAATGGACTGTGATTGGTTGTTTTTGTTTAACTTCTTATTTAATGGTGGTCGTTGGCCATTGGATTAAGTTGGGGAACAACTCAATCCACCAACCACACAGATGGTGGACCAACCAAAAACCAAAATAAAAAACCCAAACTTATATTATGGCCTGGAACTTTCTACATCTTGAGACTGTCTAAAATAAATCAATAAGATCTAGTTTTGATTCTGATTGGATGAAATGTGGACACATAAAATATGCCTCCTGTATTCATTTGATTGAAATTAACTGATTATAGAGTCTAGACTAGATTAAGAAAAGTGTTATGTGATAATGAAACTGTGCAACATTTTATTAACTGTCAGATGGGATCAACATATTAAAGAATAAAAACTGTCAAATATTTTATGGGTGGAGCAAACCTTCCTTAGACTGATGTGTGAGACTTGTAGCTGTTTACAAGAAGAATTTTATAAGAGTTATTTCAACTAAATTGGTTGATTTCAGCAGTTCCAGCCAGTCCTGAGTTTTATCGCTTCGACTTTATTTTTAGACATGTATTTCTGTGTTTTTTGCTTGTTAACACAATGGAGCTGTATGACAGATTAAATTACCTATTCAGATGCACATTTCCTTTAGTCTGAATATTCCCATTTTTAATAGCTTTGCAGTATTATTTTCTTAAGTTGTAAATCTGCCCTTCCTGAACAGTCTCTTATTCTTATCATTACACTTTTAGCCTTTGTGTGACAATGTGTCCTGCCACTTATCTCAATTTACTGCTGTGACATTTGAATCTCCCCACTGTGAGACAATTAACAATTATTTATTTTATATTCTAAACTAAAAATTGGTAGTCTGTTTCATTTTTTTTTTTTTTTTTTTTTTTTTTTTACTAAAGATACACAGTTTTGATGGTTTTTTTCTGTAGCACTAACATTGTGTAGCCCTTTTTACATAACCCCATGTTATGGGTGTGTTTTAACATAAAAAGCGATTAGAAATATAATAAAAATATGTCTTTTCAAATCCTTACTACCCAAACTCATCAAAAATGTGGTATTTATCTGAGCAATAGTAAATTATAAGTGTGACACAATACGTTCAATACGTTCTGCCATTGTTAAATGGCAGAAAAGGCATCACTTACATAAGTTGATGTAGAATTTCAGAGCTACACTTTGATTTTTCATTCCCAATGAATGAATCCTGCTTGCACCAATGCTGATGTGGCTCAGCAAGTGATATCATGTAACCTTTCCCTTTCTTATCTTAGAAGTCCCCAAAGATCTTCTAATTGTCAATGAGATGAGAAGAAAATCCCTCTTGCCTTCACTTGGGATTGCTGTCGGAAGAGCAGAGAATTTGGATAGTGAATGCGATCTGCAGCTGTTATTTAGTCATTAGGAGATTCTTATAACATACATAAATAAGATCAATAGAAATATATTTCTGTTCATAACAGAAAAAAAGGCTGTACTAGCAATCCCAGACCATTGTGGTAAATTAAAACCTAGCCAGTGCAGTGAGTGAGCTGCCAAAGAGCAAAGTGTCTTTCCCCCTTGTGGATTTCCATTACATCATTTTCTAATCTTTGTTCCATCAGACATGAAACTTTCTTAATGGACTGAACTGTGCAGTGAGAGCCAAACTGTAGGTAACATACACTCTTTGAGTCCGATCTAATTCATCAAAGATGAATATTGATGGGGGGCAGCAAATGAAGCACAGCAAACCAAATTAGATTGCATTAATGGCCTTTTAATTTAAGTCTTGGTTTATAAGAGGTCAAAGACAAAAGAACTGAATAGACTTAAGAAATAAACCAGGTTAACCTGCTGTAAGGCAAGTTTGACATCTGCTCCATTGTTATCAAATGGGTTGTTGCAGATAATAAGAACTTACACTCTGAACAAAAGATACATAAAGCTAGGGCACCTCACTATCTTACTGAGCAGATTGTGTGCCAGTGCTGAAGTACCTGCAGCAGCTGACACTGATTTGACTCAAATGGAGCTCTTTGAGTAATTTCTCTTCTTTCTCTTTCACTTTCCTGCCAGAGCTCTCTGACTGCCGTAAAAAGGAGAATGGAAAGAGAGAAAATTAATACAAATCTTGTACAAGAAAAAAAATGCACATTGTTTCTGCAATAAATTTGAGCAGTGTTGCGTGAGTAATTTCTCTTTGATACTGCAAAGTCCTTAATCATTAAAGCTGAAGAATGATCAGGTCACAGCACTTCAAATAAGGTCTGATATTCTGGACTGCAGCTTTTGAAAGGAAACAGCATAAACTCAATTTAATGCCATAATAGGATAACTAGTACTTAACGTGCATATGAAAGACGAAGAGACCAACCGTTTCAGTGTCTGACATGCAAAGTTACAGTGTTAATACAAAATTGAGTTGTTTATGTAGCTTTAAATAATGCACTTAGTTTGCAGCAATTATATAAATAATATACTGTATTTATTTTATTTCTCTGGATATCATTTGAGTGGTTGCTGCTTTTTGCCTATGATCTCAATGGGGTCACCACCCTATTTCTGAGACCTCCGTGTCAGACAATGTCACGCCATCCTGACAGGGAATGAGATGACTGGGAAAAAGCCTGTCTGATGGCAGTCATGCAGAAATAAGGTGTGTGTCTATGTGTGCATGTCAGACAGAGAGCATGAGAGAGTAGGGAGGAAGAGACACAAACTTTGAAACAGAATGAGTGATGAACAGATTACCCTCCTGCCTGCCGACTTCCCTCCTCAGGAACACAGATGTACTGCATTTGTCTTCACTGATGTGTTAATAAAATAATAATGTAGTTAAACTGCAGTCATCAAAAACAATTAGGAATGACATTAAATCAGTGTAATGAAGGCAAATTTGCATCTTTTCAATGGGTTATAATATGAAAAGAATGCTAATATGTAAATTATTTGTAGGAACCCGAATATTAAATCTTCTTGATAATTGTAAACAACTTGGGTTAAAGAGGCTTATGTCATTTTTTCAGTTGTGTTCAAATATAATATTTGAACACAAAAACCTAAAGAAAATATATACTGTCATGGGTTAACAGTTTATTTATTATCAATCATGGAGAATTTCATTTTGAAGTCCTTTTCAATCTGAAACTACTCATTATTTCAGTGTTTCTGGTCTGTGTGCTTCGTGCCTGTTTTATTTTTTACTTCTTTTGCATGGCTTATTTTTCAAGTAGTTCCACAGCTGATCACTTGGAATGAGAGAAAAATGTCCTGATGAGTAAAATATACTTAGGTCACAACTAGTAGACTGGCAAATACAACAAAAAAAAAAAACACACAATCAAGGAAGAAACCGAGCTCATCATCTTGTGATCTGGAAAGTCATTCTGGGGAGAAGACCAATTTTCTTGTTGATACTAGTGAAGAAAAATCCTCCTCAGAAAATCCTCATATGATCAGAGACAGCAAAAATAAATTTTTACAACAGTGATTATGTAATCATCAGAATTGATCAGAGATGATGATCTGAACAATGATTGGGTGCTTGAGAAATAAACCGTGCTAAAATGTATTAAATTAAAAACACATGAAGTATGCACATAGTTAGTTTCAGAAATTGTTCAACATTATCCAGTTGCAAATCATTATGATCCTCTGCATGCACATTAGGGTTGAATACATGGAAACAAGACTAATATCAGTAAACATAATTTCCAATAGCTCGGTGGGAAGAAAACAGAAGATTACTATTAAAACTGAAAATATTGAAACTTCTATATTTTCATTGAAGAATAATAACAGTGTAGAGTTTAGATTATACAGTCTTTAAAATTAGGTTAAACTAAAAATTTGATAGAGATAGGCTCCACTGACTTTTAAATATTAACAATGATAATTCAAAATTAGATTGCTCTTTGCTTATATTAGTGAACGTTTACTCAAAACAACTGTTTCTAAAAATTCTAATTTGACACACCGAGATACAACAGACAGGAATACGTCACAGGAACAACATCATGAGTATTTCCAGTAAAAAACCCTGTCTTTTATTTGCCATTTAGAATAATTAAGGAATATATGGTTAAAAAATTCTCTACTGTTAGTTTTAGTGTCACTTAATAACTGTGTAATGTTGGCATATTGGTGAACAAAGAGAAAAATGGTTTGAACAATGGTACTTCGATATACTATTATTTATAAAGTCATGACACATTCAAACAAATGCTGAATTCTAATTATATTTTATGGAGGGGGGAAATCACCTCTTTTTGAGGTTTGCCACCATTGACTACCACAATAAGCTACTTATAGGTCTATTAAAAATGTGAAGTGTAGGGACCCTCTTGGCTTGACTTTGAAAATGAAAACAACATTGCAGGCACAACAGTCCTTAACTGACTGCATAGCATTGTCCGTGAAAAGGAAAACACACCACTACACATGAGGCTTGGACATGTGAAGCACACAGAATTGTTTGGGAAATGTTTTGGATAAACTCATCAGTTAACCGATTCACATCAGTCAGATGAGGATATGAAAGACCTCCAACCAAACGATCAAAGTCTCTGCATTTCTCTAGATGCCTTTATGCTTCAGTCAAAGCATTTAATAAAAGTAGTGCGTTTTTCCTTTGGAATGCAATCTTACTGCTGAAAAACATTTTCAAGCTTTACTTGATCTTTGTTGTTCTTTTTTCAGCTTCTTGCCAATTTCAAACAAGCTGTATGTATTTGTAATCTTCATGGGGAAAAAAACCCATCAAAATATTTGACCTAAACTATGGATTCCTAGATCCCCTTATTTTTTATTAAGTTTTTTGTCAAAAAGGTTAAATACTGGATTTGAGTTAGAACATTAAAAGGTAAACTTCAGTTACCTTTTAACCAACCGAGTTAGTCACCTTAGTCAATCTTTGGATCTAAAAATTCACAGATAAAGTCTCACTGAAAATACTGTTAAATATAAATGCACACACTAAAAGCTTTCTCAGCAGGAAATGTGGAAAATATTACAAATATTTATTTTTTTAATGCACTATAATAGTCTTACACTATAATATTTTAATATCAAATTACTAAATGTGAATGGTGTTCAGGAAAGTCCATCATTGACAAAACATTTGGTGGTGAAATGTGAAAAAAAAAAAGTTAAAAAAAATGCTTTGACATGGTGTTTTTCTAGTTTTATTCAACAATTAAAGCATGTCTTCTGAACACTGTAAAGATTCTGTAAGTGTAATCAGCTAGCAAGCATCTGTATATGCAGCTTACATTATCTTTTTCAATTCCACTAACTGCATGTCTTTACCAACCACATGTTAGCCAACTTTGCTCTTTGGAGAATGCATTTCTAAGGTGGATGGGCCAACATCTTACTTTATTTAAATTTTGACTTGTAGGCATGCTTCAGTTGGCTTAAGGAAACTTATAGAGAATACATGCAAAAACCCAAAGATACTAACATCTAATGTGAAAAAAACATTGTTTATTCTTAGGAATCAGATTAAAATTTTGAGGCTTGGTCAAATTTTGGCCTCCAAAATAATAAAGGATTTCTGAGGTCTCATTAGTTTCCATTTTAATGCTTTAAATTGTGCTTTCTGTGTAGTTTAATTACTAACGTAGTAATGTTAACATTCGACAACTGACTACCGGTAATTGTCATAAAGTATGATGTTTACCCACAGGTCTCTCTTATGTTGTCTCATCTGAACTGGCAAATAATGCCGTCTCAGTTGCCAAGTGCTTGCTCAGAGGGAGTTGCTGCGTTACTGGGTATGTTAAGAGACCGGAGATTTTGTTTCCAGTTGGCACTGCATTAATAACTGGATCAAACTGTGCAAATGTTTGAACGAAGATGGCATTTAATTGATTAGAGCTTCTTTAAGTATGTTTAGCAACTTCAGAAAGTAACATTTAACGATGTGTTTTTATGTCACTTTATGTAACAGTGCATTGACTGACGGCAAAATGCCATACATATACATATATCTAGATGAACAGGAGCCTCAACTGTTTTCATCACATTTCCCTGAGGATTATGTTCAATGAGCAAAGCTCATAACTACAATTTCCAGACATTTCTTCTTCTAAACTCAAAGACATTATGCACAGTGTGGGTCACAGCCACCATCACTATTATGACTATCTGTGTTTGATTAGATTTCAGATATTTCTGGAAAGAAGAAAAACATTTTTTTCTGTGGATGACACTTGTTTGTGTCCTTTACAGAAGCTGGAGACTGAAAGTTCTTTTGATGCATTTTTTACAGTCCATTTGAATATTCATTACCACTATAATTAAATTCATTCTGAACCTGGAAAAAAGCGAAGAAATCTTAAGCAGATTCAGGCAATTAACCCAAAAGCTAATTATACTAAGGTCTCTTCTCTGTTTTTGTTTGTCAGGTGAAGACACTTTCTTTTTCCTACAATGGAAAATGTTATATCTTTCATATTTCATCATTTTAATCAGGTTTGTTTTTTTGTTGTTGTTGTATTTTTCAGACAAATAAAATTTCCTTTTACATTTTGATCTGATTCTCATTGCACAATCTCATTTACATTTCCAGAAACTAGTTAAGTCTAGTTAAGTCTAGTTAAGGCCAAACAGCAATAACTGTATACAATGTGATATAAAGTGATATGTTTACGTACACTAATTCTTGATATTGACATAATAAAATTTGTGTATGTTTACAATGTTTTTGAATATCCGTATAGCAGGTTGATCATACAGCAAACATCTCTGATACATTTGGAACCAAAACACAGGTGTACAAGTTTAAATTGAAAAACGTGGTCAAAATGATAAATTCAAGATTAAATATTATAATACACCCCAATGGATATTTGGTAAACTGTCTCTCAAATAGCTAAACCTCAAGCTCATGCATTTTGTACCATTCAAACAACTTGTGACATAATTCTGGCTGGATGACTGACCTTGCTTCCAGACAGAATTGTTAACTTTTATTTTAATAGGTTGGACTACTGAGACTGACTGGGCTTTTGAGCAGTCCACACATTTTCAATAGGATAAGATTTTGGAAGCTCATTCCAGAAGCCAGATTTGTTTACATGTTTTGTTGTGTAATTGAAACTGTGCTGCTGTAGGACATACTTTTTTTTCAAACATTCGAAAGTAAATTGGTGAGAACATTGAAGAGCCACAAAGGACTAAGTCTCACATGAACCTGAAACTAGAGAAACACCACTCTCACTGTTCAGTATAAAGTTAATTCGCATCATTACTGACTGACAGGGCATTGAACCAGACAGAAGCTGCTGCTCCAAGACACTTTCATCATTGACCTAAATTTGTATTTGGCTACATGATTTTTGAACTACTCTGAGAAAATGCAAAGACATGTTTGAGGGTATCAATGTGATGATTTCAATCGTTTGAACAGTGTACCAAATGTAAAATATGGTGATGGCAGCATAATACTCAGTGAAGAAGAACTAAATTAAACTTCACCCAAGATCACTAGATAAAAGGTTAAGACCTAGAAATAATTGGGGACTTTATTAAAGTAATGATTAATATAGTCTCTGGGTGATGTATGATTAAGAAATAATTTAGCAATACAGTCAAAGGTTTTGTTGTACTTATTTCTTCAAAATTGATCGAAGTTGTTTGTTACATAATCAAAATAAGAAAAATAATCTTATGCACCTTTAAAAATCCAAAATTAATTCACCATCATTTCCAATAATATGTTCATTTTTTAACTCATACTAAATGTGTTGAATCTCTGCAATGAGCTTTCTTTTCCCACTTACTTCCCACTCATATTTCACAGTGTTCACATATTACACAATTACACATTTAAAAAAAAAAAAAAAAAATCAGAAGAAATATAATTGAAGTAAAAGCAGAGAACACATTTACAATACATCAAAAAACATGGACAGTGAATGAGTTTTTCTTCTTTTACAGTGCTAATAGAGGTCGTCTGAAGGTCAGAGGAAACAAGGAAGGAGGTCTAGCTATCTCAAGTTATGTTTGTGAGACTGGGAGAAGAAATAAGAGGCAAGGATCAGTAAGAGTTTTGGCTGTTGAAACATAAAATGTTGACGTGTAGGAGGAGGTTCGACTATTGAGGGCACTGTGAGTGACGAGAGCGAGCTTAAATTGGATCTGTTGTGGGACAGGGCGCCAGAGAAGGTTCTTGAGGGCAGCTGTGGTCAGAAGAGCGGGCGTGAGCAGTCTGGTGGGCAGCAGAGTTCTGCATGTGCTGGAGTTAATGAGTTATTGAAGTTTGGATGAGATTTCATAAAGTGCTTTGGAGCAGACCTCTCACTTGAATTTATTATTGGTATAGATGAAGACTTCATTCAGCAAGGAGTGGGGGGAGGTGAGCTGCATGGCCAGAGGAAGTTTAGCAACCTCAGGTAAGGTGTATTTATTCTTCCTGTACATCAGTCAGTTTAACAAAATATAAACAAAATAAATTGTGATGGTGAAGTAGACATAAATGATAAAAAATGAAAGTATCCAATAACTCATAAATAACAAAAGAGTGCTAAAGTGTGGGCCATGACAAGTTTTATATGAATTATACTGCAGGAAAACACAATAAATGATCTGGAAAAGAGCAAAAAAGTGAGAAGACATACTGAGAGCCTGGTGACAGAAAGACTATGAGTAGGTGGATGGCAACACATCCAAGTGTGAAAACAAAGACAAACAAGAAATAAACAGAGCATTATAGTTGGAATAACATGAAAGAAAAAGTAAAACATGAAATTTGCAAAACTTTTAGATAAAACTGTATGAAAAACGGAAACAAAATCTAACATCAAGTGAGATAATGTACAATTCTTAGAAGTATTTTGAGGGTAATTATCTTTTTCCAAGATCAACTTTTAAATTAAGTTTTAGCTTTTAAAAAAGCTTCTTTGAGTCTCATTAATAACAAATAAAACATGTCCTCCTCTCACCATGATTGTCTCAATCCAGGCTGTTTGTCTCTTTGAAAGGAATAGCTCAAATCTGTCTGAAAAGGAGTGATTCTTTTTTTCTGGGTAAGAACCTCTTCAAGCTCCACTCTTGAGAGAACACCTGCTCTCTAAGATCCTTAGATGTCAACTCTGCACTTACTTTGCACTTCTGGACACACTCTGTTTTTTAGCGTTGGTTGCAAACACTCGGGATTCTGCTGTACTTAAAATATTTCATTGTAAGTTAGTTTGTCCAAAATTGTCTCTACAATCCAAATCAAAATCACAGTGACAATACCAGCTTTAAAACATTGTTGAGAATTAGTAGTGTTTGGAGATGTAAAAAAAAAAAGACATATTGCAATTATTTTGCTTTTTCAATGGGGAAAAAAAAACTGCAAATATGTAAAAAGCAGTATGCATAAATTTGTACAAAAAAGGATTGCTAAGGCAGTTTTTCCCACATTTGTTTTTGTTTATTTTTTTTATATTGGCGCTATGCAATTGAAAGTCTAAGAAAAACTCATTGAAAGACTCTAAAGTTACATTAGTGAAATGTATTTTATCATTGAAAGACTCTAAAGTTACATTAGTGAAATGTATTTTATCATGAATGTATCATATTGAGTTATCATATGCACCTCACTTGACTCACATGAGTGGTGTGTCTCTTTCTGACTCAACACCTACAGGATGACAACATAATCAGTTCATCTAAGCTGTTTCCTCTGAGCATGAGTTGACCCAAGATTCAATGTGGATTATAGATTAAATCATTTCAGGCTTTCTATTTACTGCTTGAATGTGATAATTTAAAGTCAACATGGTGCTTAGAATCTGTGTGTCCTCAAATGTTTTCTTTAAAACTTCAAGCGCTTTAAATATCAATGTTTCATTCTCTGGCTCAATTCAAGCTACACAATCAACTTTCTGACAAATCCATATGCAATTGTCATGCAAGTTATATTTTAATACAGTTAAAGATATTGCAAAACAACAATTAGGGTAACACATCTAAATCAACTTTATCTTGAGTTTAGGTTAATGCCAAAAACCTCTATGATGCAACTAAATATCTGTCTACTGGTTCAGTGGCATAGAAAGAAACACATCTTAAGTAAATGATACTTCAGCAAAGCTTTCTCAAACATTTGACAGATGGGATTGGTCAAAAAGAACCAAAACAACAACAATCTCTATATGACACTAAACATTTTCAACTCACCAGAAAGAATACACATTTCTCACAGCTGTGTCTTGTCAAATTACTAATTATGTTTATATTTTTCTTTTTTTTTTTTTTATGTTTATGTATGTAAAAGGAGGATTACTTCTGTCAGCATACTTAATGTTGCAGCTTTGGTTCTTTAAAGCCTCTTAAGATGGCAGTGGATGTTTTGTTAAATAAATCTGTGTACCTTCCTGCTGTGAATAGTCAGTTCACATCAAAGGTTCAACAGCCTTGTATTAAGTTAATCTTAAAAGCAGCTGTGTGCCTCCTGTCCTAACATTTGTCTGTTCATGTCCTAAGGGAATTCTAACGTCAACATACCGAAACGCTATAAGAAAAAAATACAAATTTATTTAAAGTTTTTACCTTGTTTTTTTTGATTGATGGACACAAAGCATTTAGTACTTGCTAATATTGGGCCATTTGTATGTATCTTTGTATTTGTATTTAGTGTTCTGTCTAAGCATTGTTTCCCTGATTCCTGGATTATCTTGACTCTTTCTTTGATTCTCCCTTACTGGGCTTCCTCAGTTACCTCTGGTATTTTTTGCCCTCCCAGTTCATGATTAAGTTAGTGAGCAAAGAACTTAGTAGTTAAGGTAACATAATTTTTTTTTATCAACTTTGATTCACCATTCTTTGTGTAGATTTAAATGTCAGAAGGAAGGTAAATGTTAGACTCCACTTTTCAACCCACATGCTTTTGAAATTTATATGTATTTCTTTGTGCTCTCATTGTAGTCTGTGCAAGCAAATTAAATTCTATGTTTTAGTATGTTATTTGTTGGGATTATGAGACTCTACAGCTTTCTGGGAAGTAACACAAGTAAGATCAACTGAGTCATGGAATACATAAGTGATACACCAAACACCAAAGACAATTTGGAAATTTGTCATTTTAATAGTATGCATCGTACAGAACAACACGTGAGAAAAATAAATACACATTTTTAACATAATTACGGTATGTCATTAAACTGAACAGTAACATGGCATTCCAGGCATGGACACAGAGATATAAAAAAGAGATATTAACAGCAGCATAAGTCTATATAGGAAGTAGAGAGAATATTTGTATCATGAAACATAAATTGCCAATGATATTTTATTTTGTTTATTGTGATGATTAATCTTCTGTATATATCTCGCTTAGTGGAATAGCCAAATTTTCAAAGTTGAAAAAAGGCAACAAGGAAATATTTGCAACTTAACACTTTCACAGTTTTTTAAAGATGAGGATCTTTGCTTCTGTACAAATCATCACATGTCAGAACTTTCTTGCTTAAAAGAGGTTGATCGATCTTATGGCTAACATCAGCTTAATGTTCAATAGGAGACTTAAATCCTATTGAAAACAGTTTTTATATGTTGTCTATTCTTTGAACAGACTACAACATGCTGCCCAAAGAATCAGATAGTTCACTGAGTTCACAAAGGAGTAAGAACATAAAGTAGGTGTTTTGCAGAATAAATACAATTTTCTTAGACTTGTAGTTCCTCAGTGTTTAGCAAACACAGTGAAAATAATAATAAAATAAAATATAAAGGAGTGTTATCTAAATGTATGTATATCAATAACAAATTTACACAGAAATATTGTCTCCTCTAGTTCACATTTGCTAAACGTAGGTATGTCACTGTTCAAGTTTACAAGGTGAAATGTATTTTTGGCTTTATTATTTTACCATATTTATGTCAGTTTTACCAGCCACTGACAATTTTTCTTTAAATGAAATAAAAAGCTGCCCAATTGACTTGAAGATGTACTGGAACATCTATTGAATTGCTTTTAACATCTTGGTTTGGAGTGCAAGTGTGTTGGGTATGCTGGGTGTGCCATTGTTTTGCTTCAAGTGACAGGTGGTCATTACTGAGGCAGCTGGTTGCTCTCACATCTGAAAGTATTTTCCTGATCCCTTGCCTGAGTTCCTAAGGGACCTGCTCAATGCCTGATGATGAACATATAATGATAGAATTAAGTCAAAGTTTAATTCAAGTTATCTCTTCTGTTTCTGTCCTCTACGACCAGTTTCTGAACTAAGACTAATTTCTGAACTAGTTCAGACCTACTGGAACTATTTTCTGAAATAGTTCAGAACTACTGGTAAATAGTAACTACTTACCAACTCCCTCACGTCAGCTAAGAATAAGATTCTTGAAGTCTTAACACACACAAAAGGAAAATAAAAGATTCTTTATTTGTATGGATTTCTGCTCATATGGTAAGGTCAGAAAGCTGGTGGTCTAATGGTGTGTAGGATATCTTTGCACATTTTGGGAACTTTAATACCAACTGTGTCATGATGGGTGTGAATATTCTAACCCACATGCAGAACACGACACAGGAGATAATGTGAAATAAGAGTGAAGTTTATTGAAAACACTGCTGGCGGGTACTGGAGGCTCGGGTCAGGTCCAGGGAGGGAGGTGGAGTCAGGGAACAAACGGTTCACTAGAGAGGCAGAGTAGGTGGTGAGTTCAGGTTCGTGGGAAATGATAGCGTTGTGAGTGAAGGGACAAATCTTACTTGTGAACGGCTGGTTTGAGAGGTGAGGGGGTAACTGCAATGTCCGGGGTTTCAGTTCTCTGTGATTCCAGGTGGTTGTGATGTCTGTCGGCAGGAATCCAGGAGGTAACGGGAGCACGTCGGAGGGCGGACAGGTAGGTTCAGGATCAGCGGTTGTAGAGGAGCGGAGCGACTGCCAGTCGTGGAAATCCTGGAGGAACCGGTTGGCACACGGAGAAGGTGAGTCTGGGGGCTCGGGCAACCTGTGGGTACCTTCCACGGCGTCACGAGGATGAACAGGAAAACGAGGAGCCAGGAGGAAACACCTGTAGGTAGGAGAAGCAACGAGGAAAACTTTCACTAGGAGCAGATCAATAAGAAAAACAGAAGCAAGCTTCTAGGGGCTCAGAGGTACCGTGACTGGCTAACACTCAGGCGCCGAAGGACTGGCAGTCCGCTCCTCTTAAACATCTCGCTGACGAGCTCAACTCGCATCAGGTGTGGGATGACGTCATCCACGCCCTCCGACGAAATGGATATAGCGCCACCTAGTGGTGAAGAAAAACGAGTGCATGCACAAAAAACTCCACAAAGGAGCTAAAGGACCCCGGAACATAACAGATAATCTTTTGGTCCCTCATCATTTTCTGTAGTGAGCTTTCATCTCTTTATCTTCCTCCTGCTTAAATGTTTCTGCTTGCTGTCTTAAAGCAGAAACATCTCCTTCACATGTCATTTTAAGTTCTGGTTAGAAACTTTATCCTGCTCCAGTTCACTTTGGAGATGTTTCATGGTCTCTGTGGATTGCTGCTGCAGGAAAGAGAACTCTAGGCCATTTTCTCATGCAGATTGTTCTTTTCAGCTCTAAGTGCATTGATAAGATGATGGTCATTCTTGGCTCTTTCCAAATTAGCTTCTTCCTCACAATTCACCTCATACTGATAAATGTCTGCTTCTTACCTCCTGTTTAATTCTTGGTATCAAATCTTATACAGCACCAGCTCACTCTGCAGACGGTTCTCTGTTTCCTGCAGG
>CAEGAD010057291.1:0-15908 GCA_903067055.1 Poeciliopsis paucimaculata | reverse complement strand
TTTTAAGTGTCTTAAGGGGGGAATCCATTACTCCTGGAGAAATATTGAGCATTTTGCCCATGGAGTGATTGATGAATGATGCATAATTCTTTCAAAAACAGTAAAAAGAAAAAAAAGAAATTAATGAATTTTCTTTTTGTATCAAGCCACTTTGCATATGAAATCATCAAATTTCAACCGGCAGGGTTCAGACTTTGACATTCTGTGCTAATCCCCTGGGATTGTCTTGTTCTGATATATACACATCACATCCAGTTATTATTATTTTTCACAGCTGGTGCTTTGGACACAGTTTCATCATGACTAAGCCTTATCTGACACCGTCAGCACACTGCCAGTTGGCAGATATTCTGCCTGACAGCAGGTAGCTGCTGAGTTGCAGGTGGAAGCAAAAGAAACTTGGATGGACCTCAGCTGGAAGTAATTATTGGGTCATTTTCCTCTTCGGTGCCAGATTTACTAGTTGAACGTTTGTTCATCTTATGGGGATGTTTCTGTGCGCAGATGTTCTTCTAAGGTGTGTCTTGCTATCTGACAAAAGGCTCCAAACTTTCATTTTTAAAGTGTGTTTTAATACAAGTCTATATTTTGTAATACAAGTCTATATTATCCGTCATCCAGGCGCCCGCCATGTTTTTCAGTTAAAAAATGTTTAAAGTTAACAGGAAATTTAATAATATCACTTGATAACTATACATTGTTTGAAGACTGAAATATTAATGCCTAAACACCAGCTATAAAGTCTTGAAAAAGGCAATAACTAAAAAAAAAACAAAGATAAATTAACAATGCCAAGCCTGGTGGGAGCACAAGTACAGCCTGGTGGCCTGCCAGGCTTAAAACACTGAGGGAAACCCTGCATTTAATTTATGTCCTATCATTTTAATTCAGAAAACTGATCTTATTAAAAAGCTGTTGCTAGTTTTAAAGCATACTTTTAGTCTGACTTACCAACCTCCTTGAAATGTATGTTCTAATTTATTAAAAATGACTATACATGCTGATCTCCAGAATGTTTCAAGCTCTCCATCTAACATGTAAGAAGTGTTGTTTGTGGGGTAAAATAATTATGTATTGACAAGAAAGAAAACCAAAGGCCTAGAAATGTATAATTCAAAACATCGGTGAGTCATTTTTTACCGAAGAGCAAATCTGCTCCTTTCATAAATATACTAAGCTTTTTGAGGCAGTGCAAAGGCAAACACACACAAAATAATTTCTCTGCTCTCTGGTCTTAAGCTTGACAGAGGGAGAGGCTGGACATCCTCCAGGAACAGCAACTCCTAAACGAGTCAGAGTCTCTTTGAATTATTTTCTAAAACAGTTGCAGCCTCTCTGTAGAGTCTTGCCTGTGATTGAACTCTTGGCTGATCTTGGATTTATGAGCTTAGACAACACGGTGATGCGTCAACGAGCAAAGTGGAGACTGACTCGACTCTGACTTTGAGCTGACGGAAGCGGTACAACTCTTAAGAGACGGCCACAGGTAATATTATGACTGCTCAAGTATTACGCAGTCTCTGATCACGGGGGACAGATGTCCTGCGTTAATGCCTGAAATCAAAAACCAGAAGGCTTCCAAAGAACCACGGCTGCGACATCAGCAGATTCAGATGTGGGTGGGTGAGAGGGGAAACTAACTCCATTGTTTGCAATCTTTTGGGCTCTCATCAATCTTTTCTTCAAGTATTTGTGGTTCATTTAAGGGAAAGGCATGTACTGGCAGAGAGCAGCTGAACTAGAGCAGGGGTGAGGAAAAGCAAATCCATCATTAAGCTAACAATGTGCAGTCAGAGCGTGTTGCTATGAACTCGGACCTGACAAATATAAGATAAGGAGTTCCGCCACAAAGTTGGCTGCAAGTATTCTGACAGACCGCATCCATGTTGCAGCTTGGAAACGTCTGCCTCTTATTAATAACCTGAACCTGTCTACCAATATGCTAAATGTTGAACATATGCCTTCAATCATCCATGACAGAGCAGCCGTGAACTTCATCTGCCACAACAGAGTAGTCTTGATTCCTTCCCAGCGTCTCTTTTTCGAGCTGATTCTAGTTTGTTTGCTTTGAAATGCTGTCAGAGCCTTCATTATTGTTCCCTGCTGCCAAACTCAGATGCTCTCTGATTACGGCTGCCAGGGATTTCGCTCTGGCTTGTACCGATTCCAGATGTAGATGAAGTGTGTGGCACTGCATTCATGTGCTTTGTTTGAACTTGAAACTGAGACGTGGCCACATGGATGTTATCAAAAAAAACAATGAAAGCTAGAAAAGGAGATCTGAATTAGCGTTCACCCTCTCATTGTTTACTGATAAAGCTTTTACAGAAGCTTCAAAGCTCCGTTTGCATGAAGAACATGTGTGTTAAATGCTTGACAAGATTCCTGATCTAGACGAAAGCCATCAACATGTCATTTTGAGGGCGAGCAAAGACACTTTGCTTATTTATAATTCAGCACTTTAGTGTTTCAGATCATCAACCAAATTTTAATATCATACATAGGAAGATTGATTAAACACAAAAATACAATTTTAGGTGATAAATTCATTTAGGTGAAAAGGGTATCCAAACTTACTTAGCCCTATGTAAAATAACTTATGAATTATGAATTTACTTTTTCACTTTTGTAAAAACAGACTTTAGTTGTGTAATAATCCACTTAATGTTTAGTGTTTATTTGATTTATGCTCAAAAGTCAGAATTCCTCAGTTCCAAGTCAACAAAACGGGTCACCAGATTAAGTTACGATGCCGCCAGTGTGAATGGTAGGTGTTCTGGATGAACACTAGTACATGAAGGCAGGTTTGTTGGAATATGTCAAAAGAAAACAGCAGAAAAATCATCATCTTGGAACGCTAATAATTAAATGTTCAGTTTTAGAAGAGAACAGAAATGACCAGTATTGTCTCTCAGCGGGGAAATCCAGGGGTACCAGCAGGTAAGTCAAAGCAAATAGATGAACAAGGTTGAATATATAAAAGCAAAAGCATAATAAACTTTTAAAAGGAAGAGGCAATTTACAGCATCAGGCAAACATTACTGAACAGGTTTTAAAAAGAGATGTAAAGAAATGTAGAACTAAGAATGTAAAAAATGTTTTGTTTTTTTTAAACAAAACGTTTAATTAATTAGTAATTATGAATCGTTGCCGCAGATTCATAATTACATTGAAATCTAGTCTGTGATTAAGTGATTCTAACATAAGAGCATAATTTGATTCAAATCAAATCATCCATCCATTTTCTTTCACCCTTGTCCCTAATGGGGTCTGGAGTTGCTGGTGCCGATCTCCAGCTGCGTTCCGGGCGAGAAGCGGGGTCACCCTGTACAGGTCGCCAGTCTGTCGCAGGGCAACACAGAAACAAACAGGACAAACAACCATGCACACACACATTCACACCTAGGGAGAATTTAGAGAGACCAGTTAACCTGACAGTCATGTTTTTGGACTGCGGGAGGAAGCCGGAGAACCCGGAGAGAACCCACGCATGCACAGGGAGAACATGCAAACTCCGTGCAGAAAGACCCCGGCCGGGAATCAAACCCAGAACCTTCTTGCTGCAAGGCAACAGTGCTACCAACTGCGCCACTGTGCAGCCCCAAATCAAATCAATGAAATTAATTTGAAAAACACTTTATTAAGCAACCAAGTGGTCTAAGCCGTTCCTTTAGGCGTGTTGCTTATCGTCTGTGTTTAAGGTCATGCTGGGGAGGTGATCTTTCAGCGCAGGCTGCCTTCAAACAGGACTTTCTTTTAAATTAGATGATGGGTTGAATTATATGCCATGACATATTCAGAGCTCAAATAGTTTTATAACATAACTGCTTTAAATGTCTCCACAACTCAATCCTGCACGCGTCTTTCTGAGCTGTCTTCCTTGGTCATCCTCCAACAAACCACTCAAACCTTCGCAGAGCAGCTGTTTTCATACTGAGATTACAAACAAATGAACTCTGAGAGGAACTGATTGTTTTTTATTTTATTTAGTTGGGGGGGAAAGATGCATTCCACGCATTTTTTTTCTTTTCTCCTTTTTTCAATCTTATTTTAGGATTATCTTGAAACCCTCCACTTCTCACTTTTATTGTTTACACCTTTTTGGTCTGTTGCATGCAATGTAATGCATTATAATACACTGAAGTTTTGTGGTTGGAAAGTGATAAAATGTGAGAAACGTAGAGAGGTTTGAATGCTTTTGCAAAGCTTGTTTACGCTTCAGCTGCTGAGATTCTGGTCCTTGAAAACGTTTCGTCTCTAAGTTATTGTAACAATTGGAATCATAAGTAAACAACTTAATGCCATTCTTCGTCAGTGAGCTCATTAACATCTGTTACAGTTTATTTTTTATTATTATTTCTGTCTGACATCTAGAGACCAGGGGATTTTCTGCCTCAAAATTATGGCTTGTTAATGGCTTCGTAAATAATTGATAATCCCAGGAGAATAGGGAGTTCAGTAAAGTACTTTTCACACATCACTTCAGGAAATGTGCAGACAAAGGTACTTATTATTTAGTCGTAGCTATTCTATTAGCTGGTAGTCACATATTTCACACTTAATTAAAGAGGAGTTACACAGCACCAAACACCCTGGAAGGGACATTTGTGAGCCTGTTACATAGAAAGAAAATGTTACATAGAGTCAAATGAGGAAATTTCCTTTTCCTTTGAAACAGACAAAAATTGTGTATCTACAAAGTTTTATACATTAAAATGGTGGATCACAAAGCAGCACCCTGTAGAACATGCCAAATATATCTGTGATTCTTAAATGTCGTGGAAGATTAGCTGAAAGATCTCCATGTTCTCTGGTAAATTGTATTATACACATCAAAGTGTGCAAAGAAAAAAGCTGCACATGTGCAACTTTTATCATTTCACCCCTCTGCTACACCTTGCAGATTTTTATGATCTCTATTGTCCAGTCTTTTTTTTTTAATTATCCCTGAAAATATTGTGATTTTATGACACGTAAAAACCACATCTAACTTTATTTCAGCCATTAAACAAAAGATATCAGCGAGAATGGGAAGACATGGAACAGAAGCCAGATCTGATTTGAGTTGTAGTCCTTCTTCACTGCTCCTGTCTTCAGACCTTAGATACAGTTTTATTGTTGTTATTTGTCTTCCATTGCGCGATATGTTCTATTGATTTTACTGCCTGAGTTTTCAGTCAAGTTTTTGTTTTGGTATTGAGTCATATTGGGTTGTCTTGTGTTTTTTTAATTTTTTTTTTTTTATTCTTTTCCACTTTTGTGGTTATGTGTATTCTGTTCAGCTATTCCCTCTTTAGCCTCCCTTGGTGTTTTTCCTGATTCCCATGCTTTCACCCAGCTGTTTTCTATTCTCTTAATTAACTCCCACCTGGGTTTTATCTCAGTAATCATCCCCAGTACATGTAGTGTTCTGATCTCCTTGGTTTACTCTCTGTTTTTGGATTTCGTCGATTTGTGTGTTGAACTTTATGTTTTCGACTTAGTCTGCTTTCCAACTCATCACTTTTTTCTGTAAGACCAAAAGTTTCCACCTTGCACATCTTGCATGAAAGTTGAACGTGTGCAGTTTCCTTCTGATTGTAAAGCCACTCACTTTCACATCAGCAGTAGCAGGAACCTGCTGTAAGTTTACAGGCTTCGTTTAGCATATTGCAATTTGCTCTGAGGGTGAAACTGCTTGACAGCCAGAGCCGGGAACGCTGCCAGTTGTTTTGATTGTTTTACTGAAAATGAGTCAAGGGTTGGTCTTTAACGGCAGCGAAAGTCCATCTAAAAGGACAAAAATAATCTCACTGTTCAGTTATGTCAGGTCGTTCTTTCTGGCAGCACTACTCCTAACAAAACTAGCGAACTCAAGCCAGTCCAACCAGCGTTTCACTTCAGCATGTGGACAGTTTATTTATGTGGCCGTTTTCACTAAACAAGACTGATTCCGTTTTTAAAGTTTCTTTGTATGCAACAGGACTTTTTTTTTATATACAAAAGCAGATGATTAAACGAACAGCACCGTGATAATTATTCCAATTCAGTATATTGTTTTACTGTTTCACCAGTCAATGTTTTTATATTAACAAAACTCTATTTACTTACACTGAAGCTTGAAGACCCAAATAGAAGCATATGATCAGACAGAAAGGAATGATGGCACCGTGAAGTTCTCTCTCCAGTCACTTTGCTTGACGTCCCGCCAATGAACACGACAAACAGGATCAGTGACGAGCAGCAGCTCTAGCAAAGTCCAGCCATCACAGCAAACAAGCTCTTCCTCCTTGCAAATGCGGAAACAGCTTTTGCTTTGTTGATAGAGACAAATTAATAGACTGATGCTTGCACCCCGCAGTTGTACAGGATGGTTCTGGCATCGTATTAAAATGAGTGTTTCAATGTGGAGTGTTTTTTGTTTGTTTGTTTGTTTTCTACATGTTAGACTGGGAAAAGACCTTGAGATCAGTAAAGGGACTAACCTTCATCCCTAGGAACAAAATAGTTTTCTTTATTGTAGATGGTTGCCGTGGAGAGGGATTTCCAAGCTTTTCTATTTGACCTGTTATTTTCACAAGTTCATCTTCGATAAGTGGAACTGGGGGATGGGATTGTAAAAGAAAATTATAAATCGTTAAAACGTGACAGTAACAGTGGATATAAAACCTCTAGCTCAACCCCTGTTAAAACATTAAGTTTGTGCATTTTTGTGTGTACATACTCAAACTATTACTTTGCTGCACCTTATTTAAATTGCGTTCATGTGCAAAGTCTTCTTAGGTAAATGCATTTGCTTATTTACATCATTTAGATAAAGTCATAGTTTGCAGAGACATTGCAAAGCATCAGAGGATAAGTTGTCCAAAGAAACTATAAATGTCAACTTTAGGCAATGATTTCAAACTGTATGTTAAATGCAGAAACAATTCAGCTCATTACATCATTCTTGCAGTGATTGCGGGTGGCTGCATCGTTATCTGGGAATGCTTTTCCTCAGAAGGTACTAGAAATTTTGTCGAGGGTAATAAATATCAGTCAGTTCCAGTACAAATTTCTCAGGTGTCTGCTTAGAAGCTAAAGATTGATTTTAGTTTCGGTGCGAGTCCCAGCCTACATCCAAATCAACGAAAGAATGACTTTTGCCAATTTTTAGTAGAAGAGTCAAAGAAAACGTAGGAAATTGGTTCCCATTTTCTACTTCTCACCACTAGGAAATAGGAACTTGACCCTGGTCAAGTCAGGGTTCAGAAGTAAATCTGTCCGAAAATCTGGGGATCATCTGTCAAACACAGAGAATGTGAGACGTTCATAAAGTCCTACCAATATTGCTACTGAATGATGATATATATTTAAAAATACAGAAAAGAGAATGAGAAAAGTTTGCCTCACTTCTTTACATGATAATCTAGAATTTCAGCAGTGGATTGTGCAGTTTGCTCAGAGATTTTGAAGAGACTAGCAACTTTTTTTTTTACTTCTTCAAAATATCCTTCAATGTGTTTTTAACACAGCAAACAGATATGTACCTGCACACATTTCATCTCATCACATCCCCATTAAATTATTATTGCACTTTGCGCTTCTTGTTCACTTTTTGTAAGATTTGCCTGATACTGTATCCTAAATACCCTCACTTGGCGTCTCTTTTCACTACTGCTTTCTGACGTCCATAAAAGGCGGTGGACTGGGGGAAGCTGAAACAGTGTCAACTAGGATGGTTCTCCTCTGCTGAGCCGTACAGCCCGTCCCTCAGTGAGTTCTGGTAAACACTGGACCGTAATCGCTCCCATATGTGGCTGCATAGCTAAACACGCAGCACACAATGGAGCCCAGCAAGCTAATTGAGATGGAAAAATGGACCCAAATTACAAGAAGAAAAATCGCAAAAGAGAAAGAAAGAAAAAAAAAAAAATCCCTCGCTTGATTATAACCCTATGTAAAGTTTTAGTCTTGGAAACATCTGCTTCCATTTAAGACTCTAGGACATGGTTACACATTGAAATGCACCATGCTCAAGGATTTCCCTGAAGGACAGAAAGAACTGTTTCCCAGTATAGCTGGAATAAACCCAGTGGAGCTAAACTTGCATGCTGTTTGGGATGCGGCCAGTTTGTGTTGAGAGGCTTAAGCCACATGCACTTAGGATTCCATGCATGTGGAGATTTTTCTTTTGCTCACAGCTCTAAAAATTTCCTTCCCTACAATGATCCGTACCTTTACAGTGATTCGGTCGGATAGTTAGTGATAGTTGAACTTTCAGAATACAAGAACAGGGAGCTCAAAGGAAGCAATGAATCACATCGGCCCTACTGTTCCCACTGCTCAATTCAGAGATCCAGGGAGGACAAGAGAAGGAAACGGACCGTGTAAAGGGTTAATGTTGTGCATTTTTACCCTGTGGTTTTACAGGAGGCTGGGCAAAGCCTTTTGTTGGCTAGAGGGAAAGCAACAGAACAAGAACATGAAAGAGAGAAAGCCACTGAAAAGATATTTGCAGCAGTATATAGGAATGTTGTTTGTAGAGGAGCTGGATCATATTTTACTTGCCTGTAGCAGCAGATTGCAGCATATAGCAAAAGTATTCATACCCCTGGAACATTTTTGTATTTTGTCACATTCCACCTAAATTTTTGTTTTGCCTTTTGGGGTTTTTTTGGTGGGGGATGATATGCAACATAGACAAATGTGGTGCATAATTGTCAAGTTAATGGAAATCTACAAATTTTAGATAATATAAGTCACTCATTAACTCTTTCATGCACACATACATACACGTACATACAGATATTGCATAAAGACACTTGTAATTGGCAGGCCGACATGAACGCAGCCTTATTATCATCTTGTCATTTTTTTGACAGTCTTTTTTTGTTGTTGCTTTTGTTGACAGCCTCCTCCAAGCTATCTTGAGCCCATTCATGTTGGGTTGCACAGACGAGATGGAAAACACACTTGTGCTTCCAGCAAGACAACCTTGAAAAGCCAAAGTTGCAGTGAAATGGTTTGTGTAAAAACACAGCTATGAATGTTTTAATGCAAACCATAATTGGCTCAGTCAAAGTCCAGACACAGATCCAACTAAGAATCTGTAGCAAGAATGAAAAACTGATGTGCGCAGACGCTCGTTACTCAATCTGACCGAGCCGGAGATGTTTTGCTACTGAAAATGAATAAATACTTTAGCGTCTATAGTCATATCCCGAAGAGGTTTGCAACTGCAATTGCACCAAAATGTTGTTCTGAAAAGTATTAATTAAATATGGCTGAATATAAATGCATTTCAAACTTTTATTTGTAAATGTTTCATGCACTGTGTTTATCATGTAAATGTTGACATAACATTGCAGCTTTAGTTCAAGAGTATATACATAGAAAAGGGGTGTTTTTTTGCCTTCTGCTATAAATATTTCCATCAGAAATCTACAAGTAAAATGACAAATTTATTTTAGTGTCCAAGCTCTTATAAAGCACAAAACACTTAGGCGTAGCTAAGCAACAGTCCAAATACCTGTTTTCACTCACATGTCATTTTCACAGTCTTCAGAACCCTGAAGTCATTTTAGTTACAGATATTTAAAAGTAACACCTTCTTTTATGCAACATGTTCTCAGGAATCCAATGAGGAACTGAAATGGGTTTAATGTTGCAACTGCAAGAGAGGGAACACCCTCTCTGCAGGATGAGTAAAGCTGAAAAACGACGACCATTTGGCACTTTGACATTAAAGTAACCTCTTGTGAAATGAGACCGTGTTTACTGCCAGGCTAGTTAGGCCTCAGTGTAAGATGGTTTTATCATAGGTAGGTGTTTGATATTATCTTGTTACCATGTTCAAAATGATGCCACATTATACACACATGGACAAAATTTCTGGTACCCCTCTCTGTTCATGACAAAAAAGCCCACAAATGTCATTCAAATAATTTTAAACTGAAAAAGGTAATGATAAATAAAAGATTTATTGAAAATATTTTTTAAAAGTTACATTTTCTTGTGTATTTGAACTGTACAAAACAACAGAATATTTGCAATGAGTGAGAATAAAATTTTCAAACAACAAAGATGTGCAAATAACTGCAGAAATATATTTGAGAAGAGAAAAACTGCAAATAGTAAACACCTATTTATTTGTTGGGAGCAGTGATGGTGACGCGTGCTGGGAGGAAGTGTCTACAAAAACTTTTAGCAACTTTTCTGAAGTTATGTGTTGTTCTAACAGATGTTTATTTGAACAACTTGAATTGTTCAGGATTGGACAAGGATTGGATTGGATTGTATCTCTGGACATACGGATTAAATGTCTGTATGTCCAAAGATGTTACCAAAATACACAGACTATTCTTCTATTTTTAACATGACTGTATACTATATGGAAATCTGTTTGTAAAAGGAAAGTTGGTTTCCAGAAAAGGCAATCATAATATTATGATGAAAAATGAGAGTGCAGAATAAATGTTGATCCCTTTAATTGTCTACAGAGGCGTAGGGTGATGTGTAGAAGTCTGGTGTTCAGTGCTGTGAGTGGAATTAATACCTCAAAGCACTCTGAGAGGCTGAAATTGAAAATCTGTTGCCTACCTGACAAAAGTAGAAAATAATAGTGGCACGTTCTGTTTCAGAAGACTGAAGATTTAATCTGTGCAGGTGGGGGATTTCGCCCTTTAGGAGATCAGTTGAAGAAAATCTGACCTAAAAGTCAGAATTTTTAAAAAGTGAAACATGCTGAAATAATGGGCAAAAGTAGAAAAAATGTTCATCTAGTTTACAGCTTAAAACAAACAAACAAACAAACAAAAAAAAACAGGGTAGTTGTTTATGTGGTGTAAGATGTATCTTGTACCATTTATAGCATATAAATTGCGCTCTGTAAAAGTTTTTAAAACTTAGAATACTGTTTTAAATGTAATCCTACTATTGAGATTGTTCATTACTATCCCCTTGACCTCCCTGCTGCGATATAAACTACAGCGAGACAGAAGTAAAACAAACCAAATAAAAGTTTATAATAACCATTAACAGACTATGGTGACATCGAGTGGATACATACATACACATGACCTGCCGTTTGTGCGTTTAAGATGCCGCTATGCTTTTAGAGTAAGATGAAATGTTCAATTATCATTCAGATAATTGATTCTGATAATGTGATTACTTTGATTTGCTGTGTTTGCACAGGCAGCCAGTGTTTCTTTGTTGACAAAATGAGTAGAGGTGAAAGGTTCCCAGTGGAAAATGACTAACAAATATTAAGGAATGATAAAGGGGTGTCCCGTCCACACAATGTGGCGTTCTTTATGTCAAAACAATTTCTTACCTTTCCCAGAAGCAAATGATCTGTGATTACATACCGTGGCCACAAGAGGGCAGGCTGTTCCTATGGAAACGGTGATGTGTTACTGCAGTTAGGTAGGAAACAAAGGACTTAAAAACAGGTATTTACATGCTGATTTTATTACCTCAGCCATTATTATGAGTTAGACCAAAAATACAAATTAAGAACAACAGAACACGAGTTGTTCTCATTTTAAATTCTTTGTACCAGTTGTTGTCAGTATAGAAATGTCACACTTGATACAAAGATGATACTTTTCCTCCAGGAGGAGTGTGTTTGTGCTAATCAGATGCAGGGATGCTCATTTGGAGAACAGGTGGACTGAGTAGCAGGTATCATTCACAAGCAGGCAGCAGGCTTAGTGTGATTCTCATTATTACACTTGGTACATTTCCTCACTGGAGCAGCCTGACATCCGCTCCTCTTGCTCAGGTGGACGCACACGAGGATGTTTAGCTGCGGGGAATGAGGACTGAGTGGTGCCCAGAGACTGCCTGAGTGTTATAGACAAAAGGTTAATTCAGCAGATCACGTTTAATGAGATCGCCATTATCAATTGCGGCAACCTGACATAGTGACATTTTACAGGGGCCACGTGGTGACTCGTTGGCATTTGAGACTCGCCAGAAACAAACAGGCCAAGGTCTGGATCGAAATCATCCGCCTGTGTGTGTGTGTGTGTGTGTGTGTGTGTGTGTGTGTGTGTGGGCGTGCGCATGTGCGTGTTTGCGCTTTTGGACAACACGTGAGGGGAATACAAGTGGCTGCTTACTGCAAATGATGTCTGTTGACTGCTTGAAAGGGGAAACAGAGGTTTAATGTGAGCTTCTGTTGGCTTCCTGTGTTGTACCACAGCATATATTCTAAGTCCAACAATGCTATATGCAAATGAGGCCCACTATTATGACTTTTTTCCTACTGCTGGTTGGACTCACAACAAAAGAAACTCATCACGGCGGGTGTGTTTGATTTGCATGTGGTATCACAACAGGCACAGCAGATAACAGTTCCTCTGTAGCAGCTTCTGGTCTACTTTGCATAATATACTGTGCGGAAGATTTGTTATTTCACTCATCGGATTGCTTTACCACTGCAAAACAGATAATATCGGCAAGTTTAAGTCACCCATCCAGTTTCAAGCAGGTTGCATGCATGGGAAAGGTGCAGTGGCTTCATGTGGGCCACCACAGGGCCAGAGCGGCAGCTGTCCAGAATGAAGGTGCCATAACTCAGAGCGATTATCGCACTATTGAATCAAGAGCTCCTGATCCGTTTCATGCAGATTCAGGCGCTTTGGCTGCCAGATCTGCGAGTGCCTGCACAAACACGGTTATCCTACCTGAGAGATCCATGGCCTCACATCCGCGGTGTGGACACATGGACCATGAACCCACACCCTGTAATGCTGACACCTATGTTTAAATCCTCGCCATTGAAGCTTAATTTGTCTGGGGAGCAAAGAGCCTGGGATACTCTAGCTCTGCCAGGCTCCACGGAGTGAAAGATTTACAGCTTATTGTTCGCTTCCTAATCAATACTGACAAGCCTCAGCAGACAAAAAATAAAGGGATCATGGGGCCTATTTAGCAGTTCAGAGGTAATTACAGCCATTTTTGACAATGTATATCAAGTGTTTTGGCAATTCAATGACGGAGTTGACCAGTTCTTTTTGAAATTATTATACAAATTTAACAGGGTCAAAATTATACGTATATGCAGGATCATATGTATGCATACACCTCCACTTCAGTGACTTCTCATTCCTACTGCAGAGGGTTTGTTTTGTAATAGGTCCACCATTATCAGCTTCAGCTCTTCTGGGAAGGCTTTTTACAAGGTTTATGGGAATGTTTAAATATTTGCATATGTGAGGTCAGACACTGATGTTGGACAAGAGAGGCCGATTGCTCTCACCCATCTCAAAGGGGTTATTTTTGGCAGAGGTCAGGTCTCCATGCAGGTCAGTCAAGTTCCTTCAGAAGAAACTCGCTCATCCATGTCTTTAAGCAACATGCTTTGTGCACTGGTGCACCATTATGACTAAGTGGCGCCCCGATTCAGCATTGATATCGGTACAGTATCAGCAACAAAAGGAGTATTAGATTATATCTGCCTGCATTTAAAATCTCTTAAATTCTTCCAACAAAGATTGGAAATGATATTGTCCAGAACGTTTTGATCTGCAGAAGCATTAACACTTCTGGAATAATCTTCCAAAAGGTCAGACCTTGACGACTCAAAAATGCATAGATTACTCTTAAAGGCATGAAACCAGCATATTTAAATGAGGCGCAGCAATAACATCAAGCAAGAACTATGGCAGAACTAATACTTCCTGCAACAAAATTATATGGCTTCAGACATTTAAACTAATCTTTTAGTGGGCTTGTCTCAGAATGTGCATTCCAATTTTGACTGTTCTTATATTTGAAAAAATCCACAGCAAATCCAAACTTGTTCAACGATTTTGTTTGCCTTTTAATACAGGTTGTATAACCTATAAAAAGAACAGTTCAAATAAAAGCAAATTACTGAATGCCTTAAAAAGTTATCATCTCAGGTTTCCAGATAAGCATATGGAGTGGGATTTGTTTATCACCTGAAGCAAACTATTTGCCCATGACACCAACTCTTTCTGCAAAGAGCAGGAGGACCGCTTTGACAACTTGTTTGCAGAGGAAGACTTCTCACTTCCCTTGTTAAAGACTGACCTCACCGACTTTGCCATTAAATGAAGCAGATGACCTCATGCAGAGCACAGGGGCGGGTGTGTCATAGTCGGGTTTGTGTAAGATGTATGAGCGTTTTGTGTGTGGTAGTAATCTGCCTCTGGGCACTAATTAGAGCCTGGGGAGCTTTGAGGCGTCTCAGGTTAGACTCCTGTAACTTTATCCTGATGCAAGGCTCCGGTTGCATTTGGAAACAGCTGTTGTTTTGGGGGGTTTTTTTTGTTGTTTTTTTTTCAAGCCATAAGCTGCAGCTCAAGCATGAGATTATTTTTGGAGAAAAGAAAAATAAAAAAAACATGTTACGCACGCTTGTGGCTTTAGGTGTTATCCTGGGGTGCCGGTGGGGCCTCAGAGGGGTTCCTGCTGATCTGAAATTAATGAGCAGCTGAGTGCTGTGCAGCCGCGGCTGAGCATTCCTGCACTCTTTCATGTTGTGTTTGTATATGAAGCCTGAGCTGCTAACGCAGGCTGCGGCTGCACTATTGCGAGGGTGTCAGATTTACCTGAGCTCAGGTTTCAGCTGCTGTAATTGAGATTGTGACTGGTGTCAAAAGGAGGGGCGGCACAGAGTGAAGGATTAAAATCTACTGTTTTTGTGTCGTTGTTGTTGTTCTCCTGTCCTGTTTTCTTTAAATGTCTTCTGCTTCCCAGATGCTCTTCTCATTGTTATTATACACGCCTACTAATGTAAAGCAATTTCAATTTATTGTAGTAGACATTAAAGAGTTTAATTTATTTTTTTTTTTGTCATTTTGGAAACACTCGCGCTTTTTTTATTATTATTATTACACGGCACCAATTTAGCAGGGCAACACTGTCAAGGGAAATAAAAGAGAGAGAAATTTGTACCCGAAAGTAATTTTGGAAGACATTGCTCTGGTTCATTTCCACTCTGATGCTTTTACAAAAGGATTTTATTCATATCCTGCTTGAGCAAAAGAAACAATTGCAGTAACAGAAATCTAGCTCAGTGCCACAGTTATGGTCCTAACAAGAAAAACAAAAAAAGCATGGTCAAACAATGCGGTTAAGTAATATTTTAAGAAAATTACTCTGGCTGACTGATGCTTTGTCTTTTCGAAAGAAAGTACCTTACTACTAATAATATCACATTAGTTTATTTAAGCTCATTCACAATAATTGGTGATAAAATAGTCTTATATATGCATTGATTTTACTATGTCTGAACATAAAAGAAAAACTTTTGGTAACCACATAACCAGCAATGTATTAATCTACTGCAGGTGCAACAAAGTGACCTTATTGCATTGAAGGCCTTTATTTCAATATTTAATTGAACAATGAGCTCAATTGGCGATAATGGAAAGAAAAATACTGGTTTGACTCCAGAATGAAAGTGGAGGTAAGAATCTTTGCTAAACTGCAGCATCTTATAACCTGGGCTCCTACTTAAAGATACCAACCCATGCTGTTTTTTAAAAAATTTTATTCTGTTGACAAGTGTACACTGGCGATGAAAACCCAACTGGGTAACAAACATAGATTTCTATCACGGGATTTCACAAAACACTCAGCACACTGAAGATGAAAGGAGTTATTTCCACTTTGTACTTATTTGAGATGATGACATCACATGAGGCAGATAGGCGTTGAATGAATGAAGAAAAAAAAAAGTATAGTGGGGAAATGACTTTTGATCAATTTTGACAGAGTGTAAAGTTAAAACGAGGATTTTTCTTTGCACGGTTACAACTTATGCAAATCATTTCAAACTTATATATCATACTTTCAGGACTTTGGATGTTTTCTTGGGACTTTTTTCGAGTAGGGATCACCTTGTGCCAAGGAAGCAATGCCAAACTTAAATGATCTGAACAGCACAGCATTAATAGTGACGGGGGGGG
>CAEGAD010057288.1:0-167988 GCA_903067055.1 Poeciliopsis paucimaculata | reverse complement strand
ACCCGATCGAACCGTTATACCTAGGATTTCTGTCGCTAATGTGTCTCTCAGGTTTTGAAAATGGGCCGACAGCTCTAGTGTAGTGAGCGCTGGGACTTACACTAAGGAAATGAGGAAGGGCGGGTCAGTGGAGAGCACCGGAGTTGAGCTGTTTTTCATTCAGTGTCAAAAACAGAAAGAAAAAAAGGCCGGATGAAACGATAAAGCCGATAATTGAAATGAAGTCGATAGTTTTAATTTATCGTTCGATTAATCGATTTATCGTTTATCGCGGCAGGCCTATATATTCCACAATGTTTTTTTGTTTTTTTTAATTTTATTTATTTATTTTTTGCCAGATTTAAATTTGAACTCATGTCAGAAGTTGCACCAATTTATTCATATTATGGGACGCTAAAAGATCTATGCTTTTTAGTACACATCTGAAGCATTTGAGTCAAAACCGCATCATATTTGGAACTATTAGTCACATCCATGCTAACAAAAAGGCTAATTCCATTTGAAGAAAAGTACCTGCATGATGCTGCCACCACCATGTTTCAGCCTGGATATGGTTTTCTTTTGGTGATTTCTTTGCGGCCACAAGTTTCCATTTGGTTTCATCAGAACAACACGCCCATCTACACAAAGTTCGGAAATATCCTAGCCAGGTGTGGTTGTTTTGTTTAAAAATGTGTACCCTTCTCCTGCCTGATACCTTTATAGAATGACAGAATGTTGATCCTTTGTCAATTCTTTGGGCACCTGGATGCAAATGGCCAAATTTTTTATTTATTTTTTTTAATCCTGCTGAAACAGCTCAGGTTTAACTATGATGAATGTGATCCTCTCTAATTTAAGGCTAACAGGACTGAATGCGGTTTAAGGGTGTGAACACCAACATAATCAAGCCGCAGCTTATTATTTTCCAAAACATTTTTTTTTTTCCTCCAACCGATTTTTTTATTTTATTTTATTTTTTTTGCTTTTTAATCAAACTGTACAAAATATGTCACATCATGAGTGCAAACTAAGATTCTTGTATAACGACGGTGCTACTGATGATGCACTAAAACGTGTGCCTGTTATTTTTTCGAGATTTGCTCTCCCTATAAATGTTGGCGTGTAACAAGTTTACAATGGCGTTTTTTATTTATTTATTTTTATTTTTTAAAGTGGATAATGTAAAACACCGTCGCCCTGACTAAGTGACTCAGCTCAGATGACCGAATCAGCTGATCGAGACACATTTCTTACAATAACGCTAGTATAACCGTCAACTGGCTTGACACAAATGAACAATAAATAAGCGAACAGAGAATTCAACCAATTATATCACTGTAAACAATCAGTGCTTATGCATAACTTCCTTATGACGCCGCAGTAAAAACACCAACTGGATGAAGCTACGTAAAACTAGCAATATTGAAACTGTAGCCTTAAATAAACCCCTCTGCGGCGATAAAATAAACGCCGTGTTTGTCGGAGTTTCTCTTACTGGGAAATGACACGTTACTTTCACTTTAATTGGGTCAGCACTAACATGTTTGCAACTTTCAGTTAAACACCAAAAAGAAAACGAGTAAGCCCTCGGTGAAACACGCGGTGTGGTTTGAGCGGAGCCAAACTGCGTCACAACAAAGCTAAACAAGTTTAAAGGTTTTTAACTCACCTGCTTCCCAGCTGTCGAACCGAACCTCAACCCAGCTATTCGTTCTGACAGCACGGACGGACTCGGAAAAGGGCCGAAATGAGTCAACCAAGCCTCTGTTGCTGAGTCTGGTTGGTGGAATCGTAAAGCACCTTCCTGAGCGACTATATGATAGTGGTTTCCGTTTGAGAGTTTCAAAATAAAATACCAAACGCACACTCATAAGACTGCTAGTACAGCTAATACGTGGGGTGCTGCGCGCTGTAGAGGTAGAGCGAGCGCCCATTATTCAGGGGATAAGTCCTCTGAACCGTCCTGGGTTCGATTCCCCCATCTTGGAACCTTTGCTAATCCGTCAAAAAAATAAAAAATAAAAATGCGTAAGTAAATGTGTTATGAAATTATGCAGCGTCACTTCCTGTTTAGATCATTGCGAACACTCCCAACTTCAGAGAACGGTGACTTGGGTTTTTCACAGAGCTTTCCGTTTCCTCCACACGGGCGTTAAAGACCAGAGAGTAGATCTGACAGTGAACTGCGCTTCCCACAGCGGATCAGCGTCTGATGAACGCCCATCAACATGTTATATACATCAGCGAAACTCTAACGTGACGGTCACGTGGCAAGACATCAGCTGATAACGGGAAATCCCGACATTTGTCACCTTTAACTTAACCAAGAGACACGGTGGGGGTTTCCCTTAAGCAAAAATCGATTAATAAAAATAATATAATGTCCTGTTTTAAACAACAAATGTTCAAAATTGGGTATTCAAGTTACATCTGCCTGGTCTATATAATGCAGTTCATGGAATGCAAAAGTATTATTATTATTATTATTATTATTATTACTTAATTTAATGAGAACAATCACATTTTTAGTTCAATATCCGAAGAGAACCCAGAAAAGTTCAATAGTAAACGAATATCGGGCAAAATGGCATCCATGGGACTTTCCAAAACAAACACAAACACTTTACATTTAGCCGAAAAAGCGTCTCAGTGTTCCCCGAGGCCCCCAGGGAAATGATTCTGTGGCTCGAAAACATCTCTGATTCACTCAAACAAGAAAAATATCCTCCAGACTCGTCATCAGTAAAAACACGCGCTGAATAAGGCCGGTTTTTCTTGCTATTAAAAGGCCACCGAACCCCAGGTGACTCTGATTCATTTTAGAGACCAACCTTCACGTTTCGCACCAATGTCCACTAGATGGCAGTGGTGTTCAGGGTCTGAACTCGGCTGAATCGTGTTCTTCGCTGTATTTTGAGACGAAACACTCGGCGGTATAAATTTAACAAGCACTTGCAGATAGATTCAACCAGGAACTATATATATATATATATTTATTTTTTTTTCTAAGATTGTTATAATTCCAATGTTAATAGGTGTAATGCTACAACAATTGCTAGGGTTGTAAAATAACACACAAAATGAGCATCTTGGAGCGCAACAAGAAACCATTAGTGTTACTAACGAATTTCTTGTAAATATGATTTCCGTTGTTCTTGTTCTTTCAGCAGAAAATATATTTATATTGTGTTATATTAAAGTTTACTTCTTTTTAGTGTAATTCCTACATTAAATATCAGCACTTTAAATAATATCTATAGAAACAAACAAACAAAAAAAACCCAGGATAATATGAAATAACGTTAATTGTAATAATAATAATAATTTGTTGCGATAAAATGTATGTTTTCTGCTTTCCATGTCCACCAGAGCAGATGGGAAGCCCAAATACCTGAGGTGTCCATCAAGTCAGTGAATGCAGCACAGACTGCCTGAAGTTTCCGACACTGAAAAGGTGCGTTAATGTCAGAGCGCTGGCCGTTTGGTGACTTCAGACAGCATCCTGCAGCTCTCAGGTCAGAGCCAAACCGAACCAAACTATTGATAAAACTTTACATACCTGTGGTGTAGAATCAGCTTAATAAAAAAAATAAAAAAAAACAGTTCAAAACGAGCAAAACCTCTGCAAAAAAAAAAACAACAACAAAAAAAAACACCAGCAGTTGGATCTTGAGAGTTGTCGGAATGATTTCTTCGACGTTACTCCTGGCGACGCTGTGCGCTTTTGCGCGCTTGGACACTTTGGACACTTTTACGCACGGCTGCCAGCTGCCCTCCGAGTGGCGGCCGCTGAGCGAGGGCTGCCGGGCGGAGCTGGCGGAGATCATCGTGTACGCCCGGGTCCTGGCGATCCACCGGCAGCCGCCGGGCTTCGGAGCCGCCAACGCGCACAACTCGCTGCCCTTCGGCCGCGGCTACCTGAGCGCGGAGGAAGGGCTGCTGTACTCGGCGGAGGTGGAGCTGCTGTGCGACCAGGCCTGGGGCAGCATGCTGGAGGTGCCATCCGGATCTCGGCTCAACCTGACCGGGCTGGGTTACCTGTCCTGCCAGTCCCACACCGTGATGGAAAATTACTCCTACTTCTTCTTCCTCAGGTGATGGTTTAGGTCTCGCCTCAGAGCAGAACCGCAGGATTCTGAATGTCCTCTCGCTCTTTGTCCTGTCTGCCTCCTCCTCAGGATGGATGAGAACTACAGCATCCTGCCTCACGGTGTGAACTTCCAGGATGCAGTCTTCCCTGACACGGCGGAGAACAGGCGCGCCTTCTCCAGCCTGTTCCAGTTCTCCAACTGCAGTCAAGGGAGCCAACCTTTCCACACCTTCAGCCCAGAGTGGGACACCCAGGAGGACAGCAGGGTAAGAGGCCTGTAGCGTAGCATTTTTGTCGTGTCAAAGATGTTAAAATCCAAGGTGTTTAAGCTCATCCTGTTGTCCTTCCCTCAGGCAGTAGAGACCTCTGCCTCATGGAGGTCAAAGGTCAGACAGTTGAGATCCACCACTCTCTAGTGTCAGGACAGTTTGGGCCGTAGCTGCTATTTCATGCTTCTTCCAGCCATTATCGAACACTTGCATCCATTTCAATTTAGAGAGGCCAAATAATCTAACAGTCGTGATTTTGGACTTTTGAGAGGAAGCTGGAGTACCAGGAGAGAACCAATGCAGGCACATGGAGAACAGGAAAACGCTCAGCAAATGACATGAGAAAGTATATCTATCATTTTATGTGTTTACAAAACATAAAACATACTAAATTGGAACCAAAAATGAACCAAAGTATGGGGAAAAAAACAAACTAAAACTGCTTCTGTAACTAATGAAAACCAAACTGAAACCATTTAACTAGTAATGACTACAAAAGCTAGCAAATGCACGCCAACAGCTAATTAGAACTAACTGAATTAGACGAACAGAAAGTCACACAAAAAAAATATGATGGAAAAACCTAGGGCTATTCCAGCCCTGGTGGTGAGTTGCTCTGCTGGACAAACATGGCAACCGTCAATAAAAGACTGAGGCTTTCCATTTCACGTCTCAAGTGTGTCCAGTGAACTCCCACTTTAGTCTTCACAGCTGATGCCGCAGAAAAGATCTTCTCCTCCACATTATTTGGTCCATGCGCGTGCGTGTGTTTCAATTCGGAGATGAAGAACGATAAGAGAGAACGAAGAGGGATGAGTGGGAAGAAAGATCCAGATCAGCAGGGAGGCATTTCTGCTCTGCTTCTGTACTCTTTTCCTTCATTACCCCAACACACACACGCACTTTCTCGCAGAGTACTTTGTAAACTTCAGTGTTTCACTACTGAGAGAAACAGGCGGCCCTCTGAGCGTTCTCATAAAATGTTAACGTGAGTCTGACGAGTCTTAAAGGCGCGAACAGAGCCCGAGTTTTCCCCGACTATAAACTATTAACGCTCCTTTAAAGGAATATTTATGCAGTTTAACGCTGCGCCGCTGTTACCACGGCTGTAAAATGGAGAGAGAGAGAGAGAAAACAAAACAAAACATGAAAAAGCGGCTCTGACTGCTACTGATAAGACGAGGCTTTGACCAAAAGTTAATTAAAGGCTTGGCAGGAAAGCGTCGCAGAGGAAGCCTCCTCTGTCCATCTGGTTCCCAGGCACCTGAAACCACCAGCAAACCCCTTCCCTGCTCTCATCTTAGGGGAATTCTTTTGTTTTTAAACCACAGTTGAAGAAGCTGTCGAAGCATCAAAGCACTTACGATCATGATAACATCAAGTAAGGAAGAGACAGATCTTGAAATCTTGAACTGTTTTACCAAGAATTGAACAAAAAAAAAAAAAAAAAAGCCTGTCTTTTTATCTGGCTCTCCTCCACGTCCCCAAAGCAGAACAGCTGTTGGGTCTTGCCTTGCCTTTGAGTTACGGTCTCTACATGTGAAGGCTCATCCTCAGAATGAGCACCGTCTCTAACCCCTGACCTATGACCTTCTTCAAAGCAGAATAAAGGTGCACATCACCAAGCATCTTGTGAACACCGACTGATTTGGTGGCGTAGCTTTGGTGCATAGGTCATTCAGGGCCGACGGAAAACATCACACAGCCTTTGTTGATGATATTATAGTAGACACTGAAGCTGCTGCCACAATGTTTACCACCACCAGGGGGTGAATGTGTGACCAGCTGGAGCGCTACAAAAGTACAAGTTGGTAACCATTCAATGTAATCCTGGTTGATTAGTGTGTGCACATTGGGATCAATAGTGTGAAATAAATTGTTGTTTTACCTTTAAAACAGGTAAAGCCTTTTGTTCCTATTTAAGAATCAGCTAACCGTCTCCTCTCCCACACCCCCAACCCAACTGGTCCGATGACTGTTAGCCGAGTTCATCAGAAATTAAGTCATGATGTCAGCTTCAGGCACCTGGCATCACAACGTGAGGGAATCTTCATCGGCACAGACAGAGCACTTGCACAGTTTTCCCATGAGGTTAATTCATTTTACTTTTGAGTCATTGCCGTGATATGATTGAAGGAAGTTTGTATATTTTTTTTATGGTGCTTAGTGATGGAGTGAACACAAGTTGCGCTTGAAATGAAAAGTTCTGAAGGACAGCCTCCTGAACTTGTTACCAGAGCAACCTGACTTTAGATTAGCAAATGGTATACCTCACCTTTGGTTAATCTGGAAGAACTTTGTAAGGTGTATTTTTTTAATACCAATGTGATATTTGGCAGTTGGGACTCAATGAAATATTATGAAAGTGACTTATAAATGTAACTAATCTGTCTTGGTTTTAGACATGTGTACCTTTAAAACCCTCAATGGAAAAGTTTGGTAATGATTTATCTTTCGTTTTGTTACATCACTTGACATTTTACCAGTCACTATATTCTATATTATTCTATATTATATTTTCTCTTCATTTTCATATAAATGTTGCTGCCTGTCAACAGACATGAGGCAACATCTTCTGATGTGTACGTCTTTCCTTTTTCTAGTTTCCATGTCCTCCGTTTGGTTCCACAGCTCAAAACGTCCAGGTTAGCCAAACAGCTAACAGTTAAATTCCTTTCGGCCAAATCATCAGCAAATCATAAATCAATCAGCTGTCAAACTGATTGAAATACCCAGTTTGAGTAGTTAATGTGACTCTTAACCACAAATTCCTGTAAGCATTTATAAACTTGGGTTGGGTCATGAGGTCAGCCCATAGCAAGCAATTTAAAAGTTTTTTTTTGTTTTTGTTTGTTTTCTTAAATTAATTTGGGAAAAGTACTTACTTTACATGAACCTGAAGATAATTAGTGCTGAAGTGTGTCTTTACATGTTCTCTAAAGAGTGTTTATTCAGATGATACTCAGCAGCAGGAGGGTAGCACACGGATGTTTTCACAGATGGTGTGTGTGTGTTCTGAAGGTATCACATTGAGCACGTTGACATGAGCTGATCCCAGCTCAGCATGTACCTCAGTTTTGAAATCACGCGCGCACATAAACATTGTGCACGTGTTCCATTTTAGAGCAACCAGGCGCGTGCACAGATAGATGCTATAGACGACAAAACACCTGCACGTTGCCTTTTGGACAAAGTGCCCTTCTGAAATTGTTTTTTTTTGTTGTTGTTTTCAGTCCTTTTTCCTTTTCAGCCGTATCAAAATGTGTGTATTTCACAAAACTGCTGTGGAAACACGTTTGTCACATCACACCAGGAAAAGACGAATGAAGGCAGGATGACGCCGCTGCATGTTTTTTAACGAATTAGCTTATTCACATGATTTCTTATTTAATGGAAACCCAGTGTGGCTTATATATGTACGTTTCCAGTTTTTAAAAAAAACAAACAAAAAAAACCCCGTTGTGGGTGCGGCTTACTGTGAGGTGCCCTCTATAGTCCGGAAAAATACGGAATAATTTATTATTTTTTTTACATGACTGTAGAGGGGTCAAAGTTGAACTGGATTATATCCACACTGACGGAAAGTTTAAGATTTCTGAGAACTCGTCCCACATTTCCAGTGCTTCTCTTGTGCCAGGATCACTTTAGAATTGGTCGGGTACACGGCTCAGTCACACCTGGACTGGAACATCCTACCGTTGATACAGATTGCTGATGGTTTGTGAAACCTGTTGGCCTTTTCTGCCACCCGGTTCTGTTGTTAACTGGAGCTGGAGTCAGTTTTCTCAAGACATTGGCTTTTTCTAATACATCAGACAAAGACAATGTCTAATTTATTTTTGACCACATGTAATGTTCGACACCACTGCGACCTTTAGGGAGTGTGAACACAACAGAAAGAGCAAAGTAATCAGAGTACATTACATGTTTATCTTCTTGTGCACGCACTCACCAGACAGTAGGCTGAACTTAGGATGCAGTCTGATTGGCCATATGCTAAGACCCTGGACATCTGCACACGTCAAGTCATGGGAATGTGATACAATACGGTGTGTGTGTGTGTGTGTGTGTGTTGTTTCAGGCATGTTGCTAATTGCAACAGACCTACTGATAGCGGAAGACCTTGAAGATTCTGCAGTGCTCTGATCTCAGATCCAAGAAGATTATAACAATGAAAACAAAGTTCAGATGAAATTCCATGAAGCTTACAAAATATTATCACAAAACCAAATGGTGTTTGGTTATCACTGGTTCACACACGGGCAGTGACCAGCGAATGACTAGTGTGAGTTCAGAACTAGGGATCACAAATAAGCAAATTCTAAGAAATTGAACTGACTCAGAATCAGATTTGTTCGCCACGTTTGTCCACACAAACAAAGAATTTGACTTAGATTCTATGTTGCTCTCGTTGGAGTCATTTGAAATATAAATAAACACAAAAGGGAAAGTAGATATTCACGGTGTTGATGTTCAGCTGGACTATTACAGCTCATTTTTTCCAAACAGTGCTTCATCACCAGCTGGGCCGTTGCCTTCCAACGGATTTACTCTGTAAATACGCAATACTCTGTTTTAGAATTAAACTCTGCCTATGGTTGTAGTTTGTTAATGGCAGCAGAGGAAGTGAATGAAGCCATTCAGTCTATGTTGGGGGCCCTTCCAAATAATGAGCAGTTAAAAGTCGGAACAAAGGGAAGGTTTAAGACATGTTGTTACTGACAAAGATGTCGTCTGGCTCAAGACGGCAGTGGCAGTGGGGGATGGTTGTTTGTAGCGTACACAATTTCCAGTAAGCGTCATCAAGCTGGCTCTTTACACTCATCACGACCAAACATTAGTGATGGGGAACGATGAGATCCAATCATTTAAAACGTCAACAGAGGCTACGCCTACAGCAAGCAATCGTTTCTCAATGGTCGAGGGTTCAGACCCTTTAAACGAAGCAAAACTTAGAGCAAGGAGCTGGTTTTCACCAGACTGTCATATCACCGAACTGAAAGTAAAAATCTACACAGTTTGTGTCCAGGATCTGTGGGGTCTGCAGACATGTTAGCTGCCCTTTTCCTCACCCTAGAACTTTTACAGGTCTTGAATGTCAGCCCTGATGAGCGTCTCTGCAGTCTTGATTTGTCTGTTGTGACCTCGTCTTGTCTTGTTTTGTGGATGAGCCAAACCACACAGTGTGGAAGATGACCAGCGGCTCCTGTGACAGGTTGTACTTCTTATGTCAGAGGTCCCTCAAATCCAGGCCTCAAGGGTGTTCTGCAACTTTTAGGTGTGTCCCTGGTTCAATACGCCTCCTGGCTAAGTTTCCTCCTCAGTGCTGTCAAGTTGTTCAGAGTCCTGCTAACGACCTGATTATTTGATCCAGGCATGTTGAAGCAGAGGCATATGTGCAGGACACTTGTCCTCAAGGTCTGGATTTGAGGCCCTTAAGTTGTTGCAAGAAGTCCAGCTTCTTCTTCTGAACAGAATCTGTATGTGAGGACCATCAGAGGTCACGAGAGAGGGCTGTTCCTAGGAACCAGCTGTGATTCACAGCATTCACGTTGTTGTTGAGGATGGTGAGGGACTTGGACGAGGAAGCTTTCTTTTCTTGGTCTGATGCTGAAGGAGGCTGATTACATCTTCATCATAGATCTTAAGTCGAGGCAGGGGGTCTACAGAGAGGAAGGTGGTTGGTACGAGGTTTGTATTTTTTTGAAAAAACATATTGCTCCCCAAATATATTGTTAAAATGTTGTTCCATTTGTGTGAGCTCTGCATTGTGCATCATGTCTCATCGGTTAAGCCGCTGTTGATACCTTTTTGAAGTAGGATTTGAAGGGTCTAAAGAGGTCGTCAATCAGGGTAAAGGCAGATGTCACCCATTGAGATGAAAATCTAGGGCTTCCAAGGGAAGGATGTGGTTGTTAGACTAACAACCAGATATACTCTGATATATCTACTCTATAAAAACTCTCTGTAATTTTTATAGAGCAGAATTGGGAAGAGGTTGCATGTGTAGATAACTAATAGGACCCTAAGTTCCTATTTCCTCCTCACATAGCAGAACCTGATGTTGTGACAGCTGTTAGTTGCAGCAGTTTGGTTTTACTGCTCGAAAACACAAAGCGCACACACTCTGTTTTCCTCTCTTCTTGCTCCAGCTGCTGTGCTCCTCGGTGCAGCTGGCCCTGTTCGAGGAGGAGGAGCGCGGCCGGACGCTGCAGGAGCGCCTGGCCGCCGCCGAGAGGAGGAACCGGCAGCTGAAGGAGCGCGTTGGCAAGGTGAAGCGCTCCCTGAGGAACGCCCGCAAGGCCGCACGCAAGGCAGAGCAGGAGGCCCGGGAGCTGCAGGAGAAACTGAGGGCAGCGGAGAGGCGGGCGGGGCGTCACCTCAATGCAGTGACGCAGGAGGAACCGTCACTCGGGGCCTTCACAGGTGCAGCGATAAGGGAGAGGATGCAGCTTTGATTTTTTTTAAAAAATTTTTATTGTCTTCTAAATGGACCTAAAACTTGCTGTGGAGATGGACAGACTGCTGGACAGTCTTTCTGCCAGGGACCTTTTATGAATGAATACGCGAAATGTTAAAGTATTCGGCCAGATAGTTTTCTTGTAAATAAACTTCAAACTTCACATGACTCAAGTTGACTTTCACAGCTTCTCACCTGTGATCATAGAGGCTGCGCTTCCTGATGATGCGCAACAACAATTCTTACCTAGATTTAATCTTTTGGCTGTGATCATGACTCAAATATAAAAAAATGCTTCTTTTCATCTCTTTATCTCTGATTGCTAATTGCATTGCATTGGGATACTTCTTTGTTCTCTTTTTCTTCCAAGATGGTGGACAGGAAGTTGTGTTGCGTTCCATTTGTAGTTGGAAATTATAACTTCCCGAGTCGGACAAATCAACTGAAATGCTTCCCGAATTCAGACTTCCCAATGTGGGAGAAACTCCAGCTGCCCCCAGGCAGGATCTTTAAGTCCCGAATTCTCGCTTCAAAATGGCCGCTTCTCGCATCGACAACAGTAAGCATGTTAAAATCCTGACCTCTCGACTGGAACGCGACTATTTCCAGTGTGACGTCAAACCCAGCTCCGCGTTTTGATGTAAATGGAGCGTAACATTAGCGACGTTCTGACAACATGTCACTTGGAACATGTACCCTAACATCATGTAGTGCGTTTCTAAGGACGCTCTGACCCGACACATACAGCTGCAGTCTTCAATGAACTCATGTCTTGCTCCTGTTGCTGATGTTTCCATGCTAGGAGTTTGCTAACGACCAAGGCTAACACTAGCAGGTTTACTCTCAAGTCATTTAACAATGACTTGATAAATTGTCTCATAGGAATATATTTGTGACACTTACAGAAAAAGTTGTTCTATAAATTAAGCACCTGGCTTTAAATATTAAAAATGGATTGTTTGAATGGTTGCCGTGGGAGACTGAAGGATTTTTCAAACGAATCACTCCAGGTATGTTTTTGATGGTGGTATAACTTTATAGCACAATAAAAAGCTAATAAAAATTATGCTTTTTTTTCCCCTTTTTTTTTAACACAATACTGCCTATTTAACATAATGTCAACTTTTGTAGACTTATTTGATTTTTAGCTAAACTACCAGAAATAAATGCCATGTAAAGGTGAAAAAACATATACAATTTCATACAGATGAGAACTGCTTTGAACATGTTTCAATATAATATTTTAAATATGACCAAAATCTGGGTCAATGGGATACTGAAAAACTAATGAGGCACGCAGACAGAGAGGCTGATCAGAGACGCCGTAGTAAGTATGGATGTGAATGTGTTGGTATAAGGAAAATTATGCGTGTGTGTGTGTGCGTTTGTTTCTAATACCTTGTGGGGACCATTTTCCTGACACATGCTACGTTGTGGGGACCCACTGCTCCTTGTGGGGACTGAAGCCTGGTCCCCACAAGGGGAAATGCTGTTTTTGGGTCAGGAGTCAAATTTAGGACTAAGGCGTGAATTGACTTTTGGTTAAGGTTAGGGTTAGGTATGCAAGTAGTAGGGTGAGGGTAAGGGTAAGGTTTAGGCTGTAGAAATGAATGGAAGTCAATGGAAAGTCCCCGCAAAAATAGCCGCGCAAACGTGTGTGTGTGTCTAGTCCGTCAAGTGACTGGAATGTTTTTATGTGGGCCGTGGTTTTCTGAACAGCATGGCGTCTCTGAGATATTCCCCTGCTTTAGACGAGAAAGCAGATCTTTCATAATGACATGAAAACAATTAACTGAAGCTCAGCTGGAGGCAGACTGGGCCATCAAAACCCTTTTTTTCCCCAACTTTGTACAAAATGTTTTGTGCTTTTTAACTATTTCATGCAAGCATCGCTAATATTTTGAACGGCCTGACCCAAGTTGGAGATCTAAGGAGGATGCGGCAAAAGATAGTGAGGTGGATTAGCAGAGCTTGCCAACAACTGATGATGTCATTCAGGAAAGTGAGCTGTAAGTATGTCATGACAGTTAAAAGATTGTCATACAGCAACACGCTAAGAGTTAATTGTGTGATGCAAATGTAAAATGAATTTAGCATGTAGATTTTTTTTTTTAAATCAACAAAAACCGAACACTGCAGCTCTGTAAAACACATTTTTAATGACAGTGCTCCAAACAGCATTCTGTAATAAAATTTGAATTGTTGTAGACAGTTCAAAAGTCAGTACTGATCATAAACATTAGTTCTGCTAATGCTAAAGAGCTACACAACCATGCTGCTTCCTGAAAGCTAATGCGAAGGCCCTAAATTGAAACCTCCCAGGTGTCACAAGGAGAACATGAAGCTCTCCAAACATTTCATGTGTATAAAAATTTGCATGTTTTTCCTTAGAACTGTTGTGTCCTTCTGTTTACCTTATTCGTTCATTTGTCGTATATTTGCCATTTGTGCAGTAAAGATTTTTTTTTTTTTTAATTAAAGCGAGAAAACCTGACAAGCAGAACGGAACTGCTGATGTAAAGAGTGTAAGGAAAGGACACATTCCTACAGAAGATCATAATTTCCCAGTAGCTTCCAGCATCAGTAAGGGGATTGAGAGCAGCATCTGTTTGTCCCCTAAAATGATGAGAAGAGAAGCTCTGGTGTCTGGATGCCAGTCCTGCTGACACGGTTGATCTCTGAACGCAGCAAAAACTCCAAAAAACGTCAAGATCTCTGTTCTGACTGCTGCAAGGCATGCGCGTTATCTCGCCGCTTCAGATATCGGCTCGTAATTAGTCTTTTAGGAGCTGCAGTGGATGTGTTACTCTGCGAAGAACGACAGAAAGTGTGAGTAGGGTCTCTAGCGACAGGAAGGCCGAAATCGAAGAGGATAAGTTACAGATAAGTGGGACAAAAGTGGCTGAACTGCTGGATTAAAGATGAGGAAAGAAAGAGAGAGAAAAATCTGTGCAGAGCAATCAGTGAGCCCGACATCAGCACCAACGAGAACAAATGCTGGAACAGGATTCAACAAATGTTTACTTCTGTTCCCTCGTGTTGGACGTTTTCCATTTACTTCGGCCTAATCGTCATGGAAACACTTTGGTTTAGTCCTCTCCTTTTTTTCTGCTTTTAATCCCTGAGCTTTGCGGCGTGAACGTGTGAGTGTGTGTGTTTTCATCCGTCTGTTTGTGAGATAACGATGATGCATTTTACACACACTTGAATATTTTTATTGTTACTATTGTTTTGTCTACCCCGACCACTGCAGAAATAATTCATTCCAGAATCTGCGGCAGTAATTTATGTAAGGATGTTCTGGGACAGTTTGTCACTTTCATTCGACTTCATAATTCAGCTCTACTTCTTGTTGGTCTATCAGATGGAATTTAAATAAAAACAATGAAGTTTATTATTGCAATATGTGAAGAGTTGAAGGGATACAAATACTTTTGGATGTCACATTATGTGTGAAAGCAAGGTGATTTTAGGCAGTTAAAAAAAAAATTATTTTTTTTAAAAAGTAAAATAATTTTCTTGAAATTGTGATGAGAAAGAAAAACGTTACCCTCAAATAAAGTTTAGGCACCAACTGCTAACCACTACCCACCTGAGGATGTAGCATTATCTAACCATAACCATTTTTTTTCTGCATACATTGATATGACTGGACATTTCAGAGTTGTGTGTACTATAAAAACCATAACGTGAAATGAATTTTTTATTAGCCTGACTGGACTATTTGGAGTTCACACATCAAGGTACCGTTATTCATCAGTCTGTTGTATGAAAAGACTCATTTGTCTTTGTTGGGGTTTCCAGTTACCTTGGAATTCTAGTTTAGTCAAAGAAAAGCGTCCACGCTGCATCAGCTCTCCTGAAATAGCAGAGTGGGTCATACTGTTGTCTGATTGGAAGGAGGAAGGGGAATTTGGCATTTATTTGTCGTTCAGTTTTTCTTCTTCTTTTGGCAGATAGTCCCGACCCAACGGGGTTTCCTACAGGTTACCGAGTAGTACAGAGCTGACCTCTCTTTGTCGTCCTGTTGGGTTTTATTTGGCAGATTTTTGTGTCAATAGTCAGCCGCTGTTCAAGGACGGAGAGTGATGGCATTTCATTTCCTTTTGAGATAAATGAAGCATTTTTGTGTTGGTGACTTTGTGCCCGAGTTCTCTGTGTTCCTTTTGGCCCCCCACTTGTTTTTGATATAGTTTTGACACTTTTTCAAATAAACTAAAAGTCTGTTAGGAACAAGCTCGTCGTGTTTCTCTGTGCCTGTTGAAACCAGATATTTAGGTAAACCGAGTGCAGAAGGAATACCAAAAGGTTTGACGAAAGTCATACACTTCGAAAGACCTTGATGTGTTTGACTTTTCAATTCGAGGAAAGTTACAAAAACATAATTAAAATCATTTGTCATCACCACGTTTTCTGGCATTTTAGCAAATAGAAATAATTTTGGCAATTCTAACTAAAGCTAAATCAACAAAGGCCTGGTCAGATTGAACTTCAAACGGTAAGAAAAAAAAAATTTTTTTGTGTCTTTTTAGTCCGTTTATGTTTATATCTGGGTTCAACTGCATCTACCACTTTTGCATATTGAGACTGGATTTTCTGCCCCTTTGTACACGAAGACTACAGAGTGACGGCTCTGTAGTCACACTGTCTTACATCCATACAAACACAGACGGTGGTCAGCATACAGTCATTCAGGTTTTATTCCGGAATAACAAACAGAATCGGTTTCTCCAGCCTGTGTCGTCATGGTAGGTCTGATATGTGAACATGATTGTCGAAGGCATCTCAAACACAAGCCCCGTCAATAAAAAGTCATCATCAACATCACCATCATCATTGTCGTTATCATCATCCCACCACAATAAATGCAGCAGGCGGGCGCCCGCTCACTGCGACAATGGTGCACAAGATGGGGGTTTGTTGAGGTCACATGCAGAGAGTAAATATGGCCGGCTAGCTAGCTGAGCCGGCTCTGGACGAGGACAATCACAGAGAGACACGGGGCCTCGGCTAACAGCACAGAGAAAGTTTCAGTCCAAACTCCTCTAAAAGACAGAGCTCCTACAGCCTGCAGGGCTTTCACCGCATTTTGACTGACTGATAACCAAACTGTTGGAGGGATAATTCGGAATTTGTAAAGTGAAAATCTGTCAAAACCTTATAAGGAATACGTTAGCTGTTTTAGGCTAACAACTAGCCTAAAAATGGACAAAACAATTACCGTCTCCACAATGTGACAGGGGTTTATGCTAGTGCTATTTTATGAACCTTTCATAAAATGTTTTTATTGAACAGTGACTATTTAAAGGGGAACAGGAAGTAAAAGATGGTACAGCAACAGTAATCTTCCTGAACTGAGAGGAGAACATGAAGATAAACATAAAGGTCACTCAAGCAAATGTAACATTTTTTAAAAAAAAATTTCTCTGCCTTTATATTTATACGTAAGGATGTGTTCAACTGACAGAGCTTGTAAAAATCAGGATCGTTAGCTTATTAAAGCGAGAAGACGTTATTCTTTACACTAGATTTGAAAAACTCGTTACAAGATTTATATCTCATTAAAACCAAAATATATTATTTTATATAGGAAAGGTTGTAAGAGTTAAAACATCTAGAAGAAACAGCATGAGGAGTCACGGCGAGCCCCTCTATGCCTTTTAGCCGAGGATCGTATTTTTACATCACGTTAAAATGAAAATATTTATGGTGGGACGATATAATAAAGAGATTCTGTTCCTGAATTTATTTCCAAGCTCCAGCAGTTAGAAGCTTCTGTATCTATCAGGCAAAAAATTTGACATGTTCACTTCTCAGTTCGTGTTTCATGTGGGAAAATGATTAAAGGTGCACCATTTTCACCTTTATAAGGTAGCAGTTTCTGTGCAACCACTTAAGTCGTTACTTTGTCATAATTTTTTTCTATAAAAACAAGGAAAGATAGAAGTGAATGCTAATGCTACGGAGTAAACTACAACTAAATACCCAATAATTTTGACACCTTGTCTTTGTATCCTTTCAGTACCGTTGCTAGCTACTAACACATGCTAATTTTTCTAGATTTCCAATGTTAGCTTGCTAAGCTAGCCGAATGCTTCTGTTTTTAGCCACTTCCTGACCAAAACCTGCTGGTGAAAAAGAAACTGTGCATGTTAAAAGCTAATATGACAACACAGCTACTTAGTCAGTTGGGTGAGGGACCCTCAGTAGCCGTGTTTCCATTAAAAATGTGCGCAAAACTTTGTCAATATTCCGCTAATGTCAAAAAATTAGCGGAATTTTTGCTAATTTCGCAATTGCAGTGTTCTACGCTAAGTAAGGAATAATTAAAATAACACGTGAATAAGTCATTAAAAACCACGCCACACCATCTTCTTCCTACCACTTCCTGTTGTCTTCTTTGTCTTTGCCGCCAGTACCAGTAGTAACACCCGGTTGTTGATCATGTGACCCGCATGCTAAAAAAAAAAAGTGTTCCCATTGCAGTTTTAGTGAAATGCACCCAATTTGATACTGAAGAACTACCTCATCCTTTTTTAGTTTTTCTTTCTAAATCGGTGTATTTCCACGAAGTAAATTTATTTTCGAAATGTCAAATTGCGCAATTACACGGCCAATGGAAGCGCAGCTACTGACACAGAGCACTGTGCTGTAAAATTACCTTCATCACCACCAATTGTCTTAAGTCTGTATGTTTTAGACCAACACAAAAACATACAGAATTCTGAAGTGGATGCAGAACCTATTTAACTAATTAGGTTATTTTATTTATGGGCATCAGAGAGAATATGAATGCGTACCAAATTTGCTAAGTGTTTCAAAAAACTGGAAACCATTTCTCATTCTCTGTCCATTTCATAGTCAGGCACCACTTTGTGTTGGACAATTGGATCTGTGGACGTTTGTGATTGCAGCGCAACAAGACAGGGAGAAGTTCACGGCGTATAAATACATTGGCAGTAAGGTGGTTGTTGGTATGCAGTCGGAGAATATTAGGCCCAAATCAAACAAATCTAAAATTAATTTCAAATTTCCAATGTTTTAGTCTCTTTTTTGTATAAACTCTAGTTTGATATATTTATGAGTTATTCAGTAAAAAACCCTGAACACTCTGCCTGATCATAGGACTGAAACTCTTCCTCTGCTATTTGAGGCTCATGCATATCAAACTGTGTATATCTTTACACAATACAGAGATATTAACACTGTAACAAGGGCATATAAGGTAATGCAAACACTCAATGTGAGATTGAATTCTAGAAGCACTGTTTCTCCCCAACATGCTTGTGTTTTTGTTTGTGTGTGTGTGTGTGTGTGGTGCACTTCTGCGGCATCTTCAGTGAAAAAAACCCAAAAAACACAAAAAAAAAAAAGATAAAAGGAGAGTGATTTCAAAACAGTCCATAACAGTGTGTTTTTGAGTCGATCACAGCTTTGGATTTCTTCCTTTAGAATGGCAAAAAATTAAAATTAGAAAAAAAGAAAAAAAAAATCATAGGCCTGAGTTCTGTAAGTGATGCCGTTTCTGTTCGGCTGGACGGACGCTGATGGCGTTTCTGAAAACTTACAGCAGCGAGGAAGTAAAGGGGAGTTTCACTTTTTTTTTTTTTTCCTCTCTCCTTTTTGTTTTTTTTTGTTGTTGTTTTTACATTAAACATTCTATAGATGGTACAATCAGCTTCCCTCGTCCATCCACAAACTCTTCAACCAGAGTCCATAAATATGTCCAAAAAGGATCATTTATATTCACAATCTATTTACAGTAGCATGATTAATATATAAAAAAAAGATTCATTCAGATGTTTTAAAAAAAACACAAAAACAACAACAAACAAAAACAGCGGACATAAAAACTACAGAAGAGGATGACACACAAAACATGAATTGGTGGCTTCATCAACATCCCTGTGTGAGGGAGTTACATTTTATCTAACCAAAATCGACCTTATTTAGAAGCAAATAGAGAGGAATTTCTGTTCTATTTTATTCCGAAAGGCAAATGTTTGAAAAGGTGGAACACGTAACAGGGAATCCGTTTTGCTAATCTTTGCGTTTTCTGGTCCTGCATTTAAGAAAAAAGTAGAGAAAACATATTATAGTTTAAAACAAACAAAAAAAAACAACAAATGCATAGCGATCAACTGCAACATATACGGTCACAGCAATTAATCAGATTAAGGTGATCATTCGACTAAAGCCCTTAGAAGTTCCCCTCGGTTACATGGAAACATACAACAAATGGGTGTTTCGGGTTTCTCTAGAAAAATGGAGCGAGATATCACTGAGGGGGGGGGGGGGGGGAAAAAAAAAGCATTTTCCTTTTTTCTTGTTGAGGACACACCGGACACTGCCATGTCTGATCACCTTCTTCATTTCTGAGTGGAGACGTGTTGCGTTGGAAACGGCATGGAGTAAATCAGCTGTTTAGGACATAAATGTCATATTATATGTTGCATAATTGTGTTGAAATGATGCAGTAAATTAAACCTGTGTGTGTGTGTGTGTGTGTGTGAGTGTATGAGTTATGATGGCCTCTTGTAGAAATTAGGTTGAGTGGAAGGCATATTTTCTAAATTATAGATCAATTTAACATAAAGTATCAACATTTAGAACATTATTTATGGACATTATAACCAGAATAATTATGTTTTAATGCCATTAAAATGCTTCCAGAATCACTTTTACACTATTCTTAGCTGTCAAAAGCATAACTTACAATTTTCTGTTAAAATATGGCAAGCAGTTAATAATTTAACTGAATTAGATATCTTTCTTCAGGTATTCGTACAGTATGCAAATAAGCTAGTTTGAGACAGGAAATGATCAAAGCGCAATTCGACTGTATTAAAAAGACTCCCGACGCGAAAAACCTCAGAGCGGTTCATGCATATAATATTTAATAAACTTTTGAACATTTTTTACCTCCCAGCTAACGCCTCGTCAAAAAACAAATGTGGACTTCCGCCATGTTAAAATATCCCATCAGCCAACGTTTCCTGTGTCGCTGCAGCCAATAACAGTCCACAATAATGACTTTATGAGAAGAGTTTTAGCACTGATTTCAAAACAAAAGAAAACTTCAGCAAAGCGAGGAAACGGAAACGGGTCGAACCACGCCGCAAATAATAAAAGAAAAAAAACTGTAATTCTGCGACCAGCGTTCGGACGGAGAAATGTCTGGTTGTGGTCCCTTTAAATCAACCTCAGGGGATTCCTAACGTACCAAACGATGTGGCAGATTGGGTTTTGATTTACTGCCGACCCCTCGGTTCCAGCTGTGCTGACATACCCAGCATTCACCGAGACGCCCCTCTTCTTTCAGCAGCGAGGCTGAAGACAATAAAGATACACGGCCAGAGAAGGGGTCAAAGGTCAACAGGTTTCTAGATTTGTTTGGAGATGGAGATCAGCCCTTTAGTTTTAGTTCGTGTTCCGAAATGCTTTGACTCTGTTTTAACCTGCTTCAACATGAATCAATTTAGTCTAAAAAAAAAAGAAAAAAAAAAAAAAAAAGTCTTTGGCTACATTTCACAATAAAGGGATTAGAAAAAAATAAATAATTGCATTTAATAAGAACTTGACAATCTGATATGTGTGTGAGAGGGAGAACCTGGCAGTGAACAGTTCTGGTTTTGAATTGTGTCTTAAAAAGAAAAAAAATAATAATAAACAAAGAATACTATCAGTTGGCTTACTTAAATAAGGCTAATTAAAAACAAGAAGAAAAGAATAGAGAAAACGACGATTAAACACAAAAAACTTACAGAAAAGAAGCTAAGCTAGCAAATCCATAAAGCTAATATTAAAAAAAACAACAACAAAAAAAACAACTAGCTTATATCTAATCAGGTAGCCGTTTCAAGAAGTCTGCGACAGAAAGGACCAGTTTTGTCTTTATCCTCAAAGTTCACGTCACACGTCTTCAATGCGACGGGATAAGAGCCGAGCTCAGATCTTAAACGTCGGATCGTAAACCGCAGCCACGCCCAGAACGCTTACTATGAAAAGAAAAGAAAAGAGAAAAAAAAGCCAACAGGAAGCTGGAGTTAGCCAGCTCACAGTGCGGCTGCAGGTTTCCCTGAGGACAGCTTAAAGAACCAGCAGGCGAGATCATGGCTTCGTCAGAGAGGGGAACGGACGGCAGGGAGGACGGCGTCCTGACACTCGCGGCCGGTTTCCTACCCATCCTGCACCCGAGACTTAAAAAACAGAAAAAGTATCCACATCCCTTGAACTTTTGCCGAATTAACGGCACGAACTTCGACGTATATTTCCCGAGGCCACCAGGGGGCCTCAGAACCATGGAGGGAAGATGAAAACGGCCAAAAAAATTGATCTAATAAATGTTTTTAAACATTTTTTAAAATAATAAAATCTACTCCTTCTTTTTTTTTTTTTTTTTAATCGTTACAATAAAATATAGGTTAAAGTAATTTATTTAACTCTTACTTGGCTGCCAGTCAAATTGATCAAGCTATAATTCTTGCCCCTAAAGCTAGCGTACTGACTAACATGTTTCTTTATTTGTAGTAGCACTGCTGGTTGGCTTGTTAGGGGGACAACGGGCCCAGTCAGAAGTCTGGGGAGTCATTATCCACTTACATTAGATAATGACTGGTGAAATACGGTGGTGGCAGCATCATGACAATGTGTTGTAATATGACCAAAAAGCTCAAAGGGTGTGAATACATTCTTGCACTGCTGGCGGGTCTCTAAACTCATTCAGCAGTTCTCAGGTAAACACAGATCTATTTCGTTCTCTGCAGTCCGCAGCTTCCTCTCTGTGCGTCTCCCTTAAAGGGTGATTGTTACAAAAAGACATGAAAAAATAAAATAAAATCGTCCAACAAATTCACACAATTAGCCGTTACAAGACATCCCTTTGTGTTTCTAGGTTTACAATCTCCTTTTTTCGTCTTCTTCTTCTTCCGTCTGATAAATCTGTGTGCATGGCAGCTAACTGGTCAGAGACGACATGTCTGACCTTTCCCTGTGCAAAAAAGAAAAAGCGCGCGTCTCCACATCTCCAAACAGTCACATGGTACTTTTAAAGCACTTCTTGCGAGCGGGAACGTTGAAAACAAGCGGTCATGAGACTTTCACCCAATCGTATCGACGTCGGTGGAGTCCGTGCGAACCGAGAGGTTCTCCGTTGCACAGAAGACGGCCCGACCGTGTTTCGCATCGATATTCAAAACGCAGAATGCGGTGAGGGTGATATGAGACAACGGGATTATGGGGAGACGGGGGGGCGTCATCGAGAGGAATGCCTACAGAGCAACAGCAGTGAAGGGGCTGGCTCCTCGTCAGTGGTCTCAAGCTATGGCTTATTTACAGTAATCACACCAAAGTGGCGATGCGCTGAAAGTTGCACATGCCGCCTTTAAAATGAACAGGAAGAAAGAAGGAGCAAACAATCCAGTTGCCAACAGTCAAAAATTGAAAAACAAAAAAATCGGAATAAACCGAAACAGGACAGCTCAGATTCCACAAGCCCCCCCGCCCGGAAAGTTGCAGTGTAAGCACAGAGCAGCCGACCATGCAGGTTTGCTCAGTGACTCAGCGGATGCCTTGATGCTACGAGAAGAATCCTGCAAGCTATCCTGGTGGCCGTATCGTATGGCGATGGCGGCGTCAGTCGTCGTAAGGGTTTTGTGGGTAATGGAGTCCTCTGCTCTCCTTCGAGCAGGGCGGGGAACCAGTTGGGCGGCACATCCAAAAGAGAACGCATCCAAGAGCGGGAAGGACGGCGAAGAGTACGGTCGCGCTCTTCCTTGCTCGTCCCTTTCACATTTCCTTTTTTACGTTGTTGTCGGAACCTTGGACTCTCTCGTTCTCACAGCGCTGTGGCCTCCCAGCTGGTGCCCCGCGGGACCTGCCGTCACTTGGTCTCTGTCATCATCGGGGCAGGCACCGCCGACGGGTGGGGCCGGCTCAGCTCCGTTCCGGCGGCCGGGGAAGAGGCGGCAGATGCCAGGCTGCAAGGGGTGACGGGCGCAGGGAGACCTGGCAACAGGAGACGAAGCTTAGCGACGGTTTCTACACATTCGGTTGTCGCACCCAAGACTTTGACGGTTGGCGTGAGATCTGATCTGATGAGCTGTTTGGTTTTCTACAAGTATGCTGCAATGCGTCATGGCCAAAAGATCTCAAATTGGTAATTTCCCAAACAGCTTCTGATTTAACCAAAAGGAGCTTCATATAGTCGTGCTGTTACCACTGTTTTTGAGAGGTTTTCTCCAAACAGATCTCTGTAATGAGCCATACAGACTCTGACATGGAGCTCTTGGTGTTTTTTCATTTTTCCAAACAGTGTGGTCTCTTCTCAGGAAATTCAGGGTTGAATTTCCTGAGAAGATTTTCAATCGTCCTAAATCATTTTGATGAATATCGTATTTTGTTTTCTCAGACGTATACGTCACATAAGTGAACATTTTGAAGAGGAAAGAAGGATAAGTCGCACAGGACTATGAGTCACAGGACCAGACAAAATATAATAAAAACTGTGGTTTATAGTCTGGAACGAACATTTTTCCCACAACAGAAATTTCATATTACAGTGGTCCCCGCCCAGTCATGGTTTAATATTCACAGATTCACATGTTCATGGATTTTCCTGTAGAATGTAACTCTGAATTATTGGTGAAAAACTCGCATATCTGCAGAATTTTTTTGTAATGTAACAAAAAAATGCTCTAAAATATTCAAAAGGAAACGCAGCTTGGGAAGCTGAAATGTTGGCGCAATGCTGCTTCATACGCTTGACTGGCATTTGCAAAGCAGCCAATTCAGGATCTGCATTTATTTTAAATCGGCACTGATTGGCTGTACAACCAATAGTGGCGATAAGGAAGACCAGGGATGTTAGTTTCCATGGTTGTGTTAAGACAGTTTACACTGTGCGTATCAACGCCTGTTATGGTTTATTTGGTGTTTGAACTATTAAAATACATGATTGTAAGCGTTTTGAGAGCGAGCAGCTATTATTCTCAGATTTTATTCTCAGTGGACACCTTGCAGTGGTCCACCGTAGATTGTTTAAAAATTCCCTTATAATTCCTCCAAGTAGCTTATTGAAGGCCATTGCTAATGAGTTTCCATACTGACTTTCTGATAGTTTCATCACTACTTCCTTTCTAATATTTTCCCTCGTAAATGTTATGGAAAAACCAAGGGTGGATGTTAAAATCAACACCTTACAGTCTCTGTTTGTATCACTTTTAGTTGAAATTTCTTTTGCGCCAGTCACATACACGCTCTCAAACATTTCTGTCCTCCTGGCATTCCCGACTCACATTCTTTGCGCGGAGCGGCTACGTTGTTATCTACGGAGGAGTTCTTGCTGCCGCTGCTGTTGGTGGCCAGGCTTGGCGCCGCCTGGCCGCTGTTTTGGCTCTGAGCGGTTTGGTTCTGGCCCGCTTGGCTCTGGCTTTGGGCCGGCCTCTGCGTCTGGCTCGGCCTGGGGTTGGAGGCGTCCATGCTGCTGCCCATGCTGCTGCCAAGTTGTAGCCGCCTCATATGGCGCACCACAGCGGTGGCGTTGAACGCTTGCTGGGGGAGGAAAATGAAAGAGGGAAGATGGGGGGAAAAATGCAGAAATTGTAATATTCTTACATTCAGTCGGTGAAAATACCACAGAGCAGCTTTCTAACTGACACAAATCGACCTAGTAAAACTGCAGACATGCAGCATGGAGACTGAATAACAGAGACAATGGACAGCAATGGACAAAAGTTACCCTCCATTTGCTCTTGGCAAAGTTCTTTCTGATCTGCCGGCTGACTGACTCATGGATGTTCTTGCAGAGTGCCGTGTCCCCTGCAATCCTGAAACATACATTTATATTTTCACAGAAACATGCAATTTGCTGCCTGTAACCATCCAGCCGGTGCCTCCACAGTGTGCGTTTCCCTCACCAGGGATGTCTGAGGGCCTGTTCACAGGTGAACCTCTTGGTCGGATCTTTCTCCATCAGACAGCTGATAAAGTCCTTGGCTGAAAAAGAAAAAAAAATATATAAATCAAAAATAGGCATGAATAACCATTTAGATAATGGATTGAACACAGAAAAAGACCCCATTGAATTTGCTTAAATTTAACAAATATTTTCTGTCTGTTAACGTAACTTAAGCAGTTTTGTAACCTAGACTTTACTTTTCTCTTGCTGGTCTATTAGCTTTTAATCAGCAACTCATAACTTCCCATTTTCTTGAGGTTATTAATAAGACGTGCCACATCGATTTTTAAAAATTATTTAAAGTTATGCTTAAAAATCGGAAGGACCTTCCTCATTACAGTAATGTAGGGGTTTGATCTTCATCAGACAATAAGCAGCTGCCTAAAAGTCAAACTCAGCTAAATCTCCAAAGCTTACTTGGGGTCACCAATTCTCCATAGCAACCATTGGACGCCATCTACAGGAAAACCGGTTCTTTGGAAGATATGTCAGTAAAAAAGCCTTTTCTATTGTGCAAACAAAATATGTGGGATTATTAGGACCAACTGGGCCAGCTGGTTCACATGTAACCATGGCGGCGACATATGACCCAAGTCACAAACGCACACAAACATGGCCATTGCTGTAGAATGAGTTCAGGGACTGTGATGTAGAAGTGGTGTGTGGAGCATGCGAGGCTCACAGCAGTAAAACGGCTGAACGCTCGACAAAGGAAGGAAGAAGACGACTGAGGCTCACCAGAGTCCGAGATGTCGTCCCAGTATGGGGCGTCGAACTCGTAGTCGGCCTTAAGGATCTGCTCAAACAGCTTAGAGTCGTTTTCGTCATAAAATGGAGGATAACCACACAGCCTGCAGGGAACAACAGTCATTTAGCCAAAAAAAGAAGCTGTGGGATGCATATTTAACTATTTAATGTTCAGTTTTATTGATGATGTGAATGTGCGTGGTTGTAACAAGACAAAAAGTGGCCAAGTAAATACTTTTTGGGAGGCTCTGTATGCGGTTACTTTTACTCAGCAGAATGAATCACCTTAATCCCATTAATAACAGATTACTGGTTTCCAGTCTGGGTAAAAACTATTTATTAAGACGTTCCAGTCTGATTGTTCAACATGAGCCAACTAAGAACAAAGTCGGAGCTGCTGCTCAACAAAAAAACCCCCCAAAAAAACATCATCTGCTCCTCATTACCACAGAGCTGGATGCACCGAGAGACTTTCATAAAACTCATTAAAATACCATTCTCCATCGATTCACATCGGAAAACAGGAAGAAAAGAGACTGGGATTGTACCTGCCGCCAGGACAGAAAAGCGTTCTGTCCGTTTCCCTGCTAACATGCTAACATGAACACACACACCAGGACGAAGGCGAGGCCCCGTGTGTGTGTCTCCTGAACACTCGTACATGACCACGCACTACGGCTCTCGGCTCATTATCATGCATGATTACTTGATGTGATCTTTCCACCTGAGCAGCAGCTTAAAGCTAACACGGACTGAATCCCAGCGCTAATTATCAGCAAGGAGCTGCTTGTTCTCTGTGCTCACAGACACACACACCCACGCAGTGCTGCCAGGAGTTTAGGAAAAAAAAAAGGTGATTGATTGAGCGGTCAGTACAAGGAACACGTCAATCACTGTCCTGGCAACTCTCTCTCCCACCTCTGACTCCTGTTATCATGATGCTGACCTCTGACCCTTAATATCTCACTCTATGGATAACCCACATGACACAGAGAGGGATATGTGAGAATGAGCAGAGAGGGAGAAAGTAATCATCTACCAATACCATTTGCGCAAAGCTTTTTTGATATTCTGCTAGTGTCGAATAAACACAATTTCACAATTGCCATGCTTCTGTTAAAAACACAAAATCACGTCTGAATAATCCTGTTCATGTGACAATCCTTAAAAATCATAGCGGTGAATGATGCGAATATGAGATAAATTCATATTCCAGCCATGGCTCATCATCAGACAGCAGAGGAGACGTTGACGCGACAAGCCTCTTCTACTCGGGAGCGGCCATGGCAATTTCCACAAAACGTTGCATTTTGTGGAAATTGTACAGAGCAAGTCTTGCGAATGACAAACTCAACTTTTAATGGACTGTGCGATGCTGTGAGAGGTCCAGTACTTGTTGTCCCAGGATGCTACAAATAAGTTGTATAAAAGCTGCCGTTATGTGTAAAAAGTGTTTCCGTTGCAGTTTTTTGTGAAATACATCTTCTGCTGAAAAACCACCTCAGTCTCGTGCAAAAGCGTTTTGATGTAAAGCACTTTTTTTTTTTAAAAAAGTCATATGCTTTTTTTTTTTTTTTTTTTTTTTTACTTTTTCCTCCCTGTTGCTGAAATGTGCTGTAAAAATAAACTTGATTGATTGAAATTTGCTGCATTCTGACAATAACAAAAATTAGTTGACCTGAATTGACCACATGCTTTTTTTCAGGCCTTTCATAATGTCAGTCATGATTTTGTTTGACGAAAAAGAAATAAAATAAATTTAAAAAAAAAGCAAAAGTGTTAATTCATCTTCAAAAAATAAAGCTCAACATGTAAAAGTTACTTGCTTAGCGTTAGCCTTTCAGAACCTCATGATCTGAGTACCACAAGGTTCTATGTTAGGATCTCAACTCTTATGTTTTCACATTAATAAACTATCTAGAAAACGCGAATATTCCCTAATGTCAGCTTGCTTTTTGAATAGGCAAATGTTGAAGTTTCATTGTGAATAAACAATCATTTTCTGTCCTTGATCTGTTTAGCAATCAGCAACGGTATTAAATGATTACACTTGCATTACTGATCAGACGAAAGTCTAAAAAGTGAGTTTAGTTCAAATAATAATGCTGTTTTGAATTTTTCAGTTTCATTTCTTGGCTCATATTTGGAAAGATGTCAAAAATGTTCCAAACAAATCTCATCCTCTCTGGTCTGACAAGATCATGTTTGGCTGCCAAATATATGTTTGCTTGCGATTGTGCAACTGCTTGGGCTAATTAGTGCTGTGAGCTTCAAAGCCTGTGATGTCATCGCACAAACTCTCAAAAGCCAGCGAAGCGAGACCCGTGGACAATACACGAACCTTAGAAGCTTTTATAGTTTTATACATGTTTTACTACACACTTCCAAACATTTTTAGTAAAAAGATTTCAAAAGCAAGCAGAGCAGCAGCCACAACCTGGGGGCGGATCATGACTGTAACTTGCTTTCTGAACCATTTGAAAGAAGGTTTGTTGCAGTTTATCTTTGCATGTTTGACCAAGTTAGTCGACCTATTGTTTTTGTCAGTTTCAGTTTAGTTAGCGTTCATTTTTCATTGGCTGTTATACTCATAAATGGACTAACTAAATAAATGAAAGTTGCGTTGTACATGTTTGACCAAGCTTGTGAAGCTGCCTGTAAAGTGTGCTATACTGGTGCAGATAGTTATTAAACAAGCGTGTAGTTCAGTCCATTTATGTCTGTGTTTAAGAAAAAGCGGAAGTCAATTCATCTGTTTTTCTGAATCGGATCGGTATCGGTTTACTAAACCTCACATATCAGTATTGGAAATGAAAAGAGTGGACTGGTACTTCCCTTGAAACCGCAAATCAAGTTTAATTTAGTTGGAAAACAGGAGGCCCAGACAGCCTCTTGAGTCAAAATATAATCATTTATCTGGATAATATTCAGACAGAGACTTCTGTCAATGAATATGTTCATACCGACTCATCTACTGAGCCTGTGTGAGTCTGCTGTGACGTTTTCAGGAGTGGTGCAACATTGTGAGGAGGGCTGGCACTCACAGGATGTAGGCGATCACTCCGATGGACCAGCAGTCCACCGCCTTGCTGTACGGCTTCTGTGCAAGAACCTCTGGAGCTGAGAAAGACAAAGGCAAAAATCTAGTAACGGACCTTGTGTTTAGTGTTGCATGTGACTTTTACATAAAACTGTTTTTTTTTTTTGTTTTTTTTTTACATAAAACCAGTTTAATGGGCTTGACAAGAGGGAAATCATGCAGACACATCATGTCTGTCCAAATGGAAATCACATGGCGGCTGATTTTATGATGGGAAAGCTGCTGCTTGAGCTCCAGGTTCTCACGGCTAACTGACAGAGAAAAATGAGTTTTGTCCAGTTCGGATGTGAGCCTGAACCTCCCTGCAGCCCGACATGAAGGGAGACCCAACACACGCTGGGGAACGTGTGCACTGTGGTGTTTACTGGCCCGTTCTGACTCACCGCGAAGGCCTGTGTGAGAGTTTCTGTTTTTCCCGGATTTGGGTTTAAGACGGTTTTTACGCGCCGACGTCACGGTTCCTGGTGGAATCTCTGCTAAAACCGTCTTCAGCACAGGGGTGGGCATTTATCGTATCGCTTATTGTGAAGTTTCTTATCGTAATAAGAATTTTGGCTTATAGTTTTCTCAATGTTTCATCGTCAGCATTTTCAGGGATATTATGTTCACTATTGTCTCCACAACAGCATCAATAATTTTCAGTGAATTAAAAAAAAAAAAAAAAACTGGTTTAATGCAGTGTCGTGAAGAAGCCTGATTAAAATGGGAATGTTTTTCAAGGCAATGTTTGTGTTGTGCCATGCAGTCACTGACACACAGTTACCTAAAAAAGAAGTAATAAATTATTGTTTTTATTATCAGAAAAGGACCACAAAATATCGCAATTAAATTTTAAGTCCACATCACTCAGCTTTCTGTTCAGCAGCAGACATATTGATGCAAATTCACTTTCCAGCCAGACAACAACAAAAACATGAAGAAAAAGCTATGACAGGTTGCTTAATTTTAAAGAACATGGGTCTGTTAGAATGGTGCAATCAAAGTCCAGACATTAATCCAAACGAGAACTTGTAGCTGGACTCATTAGGTGATGTCCACAGGCACTATTTGTCTAACATGACTGAGCTTGAGGCATTTTGCAAATAAAACTGAGCTCAAAGGATGATAAAACTTGCAAGAAGCTGAAGGGTACATGCAATGTTTGTGAGCTGTTATTGGCATAAATAAATCAGGGATAATAATCACAACACAATATGGTGTTGTATGCACAGTATGCTTTTGCAGCAACACTTTCAGCTATTTTACAGCCGCTGCATTTTGCTTCCACTGGAGACGACAACAGGCCGACCGGAGAGAATTGTGAATGAAAGTTTTGTGCAAATATGGTAAAAGAAAGAAGTGGAAAGTTGGAGTGCTCATCATTCAGATCTGGTTTTCATTTGGTGCCTCCTCTGGTTATTTACAACCTCATTTATAAATAGACACCATACGTCTGGAGTAAAAATGGCCCAACAAAAGTGATGTTTCAGTGTGTGTGTGTGTGCGCATGTGTGTGTTTTTTTGGACGCACTGGAATCATTAAAACAAAAACAAAGAAAATGTGTCAGCAAAGTGCTTTTCAAGCACAACCCCAGTGAAGCCGTGCTGGGTTCCAGTAATCTGACCAGTTTCAGTTGTACAACAACAACATGGCTGGATTTTTGCCACACATTGCTTTTGCTAGTTTTTACAATGTCTTCGTGTGAAACAGATGGCTATTCTTTTTTACATGAATCCGGACGGATTCGCCGAACCAGTTTCTCCTTTCCTAAGAGCGTAAACAGAAAGCAACTGGACTTATCATTTTGTTTCCTGAAAATGCTTCATTTCCCATTCAAAGAGCTTCTTCAGAGAACATGGGGCTCAGTGTGTCAGGGTTAAGGTCAGTTTCTGTTTAGTTTCATATGGACACGTTGACATCACCAGGCGATAAGTTTGGGTTGTTAAATGACAACGGTCCCAGACACTGAAACACTTCTTCTGCAATGCGTGCACACAAACGGACAGGAATGGACGGCAAAATGAAGATATTTGAAGCCACCTTTTCAGAGGCAGAAAACAGAACAACAATGACAGAAAATCAGAACGAAAAACCTGTGAAATGTGTCAGTGCTGGATCTTGGTGAGTTATCCTGGTGCACAAAGCAGTGAACAATAGAGAACGAGACTTCCTGTAGGCTGGCGTGGCAGTTTATAAAGAGTAAGTCGAGGTGAAGCATGGAGTCATCATATAGTCATAGTGATGAAGTCACTACAGCTGTCTTGTTAGCAAGAACAAGACAGCATCTATACAGGCAACTAAAAAAATTCCCTGGACATCATAAGATTATATTAATAAAGTGCAGATGTGTTAAATGACTGAATGTAATGTAAAGTGGTTTAAGTCTTCTGGTGATATACAATTACATCCTATTTACCACTGGCTGACATGACATCGTCTTCTCTTTGTAAGTTCAAACAGGACTATTGATTAATTAGGGAGTGACGGGGTAAAAATTTCAATGTTAAAAATGTGGGCGGTCCGACTGGCTTACCCACGTATCCTGGCGTCCCACAGGCTGTGGACATGACGTCGCCACTGCCCTCCATCTTTGACAGACCGAAGTCACTTATCATGATCTTAGATTCGTCTTGTGGATTAAAATACAACAAGTTCTCTGGCTGCAGGAAGACAGAATGGAATAAAAAAAAAAAAAAAAAAGAAGCTTTTTCACATCCACTGCTTTCTAATGGATGAATTTATACATCAGTGTAGAAAATAGAGGCTTTTTGTCTTGCAGAAGCATTCTCACACCCTGGAAATGTCCACATTTTGTCAAACCCTAAGGTAGCCGATTTTGGACATGAAAGAGAAAAAAAAAAGGAAAAAAAAGCCCAACAGAAAGTCATCATTACAAGTTGCAATACGTGTAATGATGACTTTCAAACTCATAATTATGATATAGAAAGCTGTGCTGTTTCTCCAAGGTTTGCTTCAGTATCTCATAATTATGATTTAGAAAGTAAAAATTATGACCATCTCATAATTATGACTTCAAAAGAACAGATGGTAGTGTCTGTTCTATTATATTTTAGTGGAAATGATGACTTCCTGTTGGGCGTTTATTTTTTCATTTCATGTCAGACATGGTCTTCCATATAAACCTCATCATATTTGATAGTATTTAGTATATAAATAAAACTTTACTGGAAAAACTTTGTTGTGTTTTTTCTGGTATGTTAAAACAAACATGCGTTTCAAGAAAATTTACAAATGAAAATCTAAAATTTGTGCTACGAATAAATAAAATTCAATACAAGCATCAGTCCTAAGAAGACACCTAATCAGTAAACACAGTGTGTCATTTCATCTAACACAGCTGTTCTCTGAAGGCTTGATATTTTTGTACTTTGTACAAGTGGAAGAACAAGAAATATTTTATTGCAAACACAAATCTGAAGTTTGGTGTATATTTTGTATGAAGTTCCCTTTTCTATGCTAAACTCTTGGCATAAAGAGTTGACCAGCTTTGTTCCATTTTTTTTTATCTCATCTGACCATTTGCTGTCACATTTTATTTCATTACTTATTGTTCTCCCATATTCTGTATTTATTTAGTACTTTTTTTTATTTACTGGCACTTTTCTTTATCATACATTGATTTTTTTTTTTCTCCTGGAATATTTCCGCGTCGCATTGCCTGAGAAAATAAATCAAAGTATAATAAAAAAAAGTCACAGTAATTTAAAAAAATAAAAATAAAAATAATGGATACAGAATATGAAAAAGTGAGAAAATAAATTTTGGCAGCATCTGTCCTCCATAGAGGAAACATCAAACATAACTTCGTATGGCTTTCTTTTAAGAAAGGCTTTCCCCTTGCCACACTTCCATAAAAGACAGATTTATTTAATCGATTTATTTAATAGAAAAGACATGCAAAACACTTAGAACAGCTTCCTAATTTTCCTACTTTTCATTGCATAAAATTCCAATTCCACTGAAGTTTGAAGTGTGAAAATATTGTGAAAAAGTTCAAGGTATTTGAATAGCTACAGGGAACTGTAGATCACTGTTGATTTGACTTTTTTTTTCTTCATCAAAATAGGCAAGCTGCAACTTTACAATGTATACAAAAATAGCTTTTTCTTCAAACTGTAGTGTTTTATTCTGCTCTTTTCTGTTTCCAACAGCTGGCAGGTGACATGTTGACCCCTAATTTCTAATGTCAAGTGAGAACAGATTAAGCCAATACATTTTAAATGTAATAGGTGAATGCACATATCCTTGTGTGCACGTGTGTGCGTGTGTATGTAGGGGTGTGTACGCCAATCTAACCTTCAGGTCCCGGTGCACGATCCCCATCTTGTGGAGGTAGTTCACGGCATCCAGGACTTGTCGGATCAGCGTGCTCGCATCCTTCTCTGTGTAAAATCCTTTTTCCACGATTCGGTCAAACAGCTCTCCCCCTGACACCCTGAGGCGAGAGAGATGATGTGTGTGTGTGTGTGTAAACAACTGAAGAAGAAAAAAAAAAACACCAACAAAAATATGCCTGCATGGCTGTCCTTTTCACTGAAAATGCAGCAAGACGCTGGGGGGCTTATGGGTCAACACTTCAGGTTATTTATGAGGTGGAGAGGTTTATACCCTATGAGGCATGTGCAACAAACACTTTACACTTGACACACACACACACACACACACACACGCCTGCAGAGCTAAAGTATTTATTATGTTTTCGAACATAGCACAACTCTTCTTAAAAAAAAACTTAATAAGAAATCTGGGAAGCCCACTCCATGGTACAGAGGAGCGAGAATGTCTAATCCAGGTTTCATTTGCTGTTTTAGCCCAAGCAGCAATAAACCAAACGCTCTTGGTGTCTGCAGATGGAATTCATCTGAGAAAATCTCCCATCTGATCCAAGAAAAACTCTAGTTCATTTAAAAACTTCTGCCCTCTGGGAGATTCTTGCAATAACTGCTTTTATGTTTTATGACTCTTTGCCACATGAAATAACTTGTCCTGGTATAAAAGATACACAGTTTATCCAGGTGAGCTGTGTTTTATCTGCTATTAGTCAAACTTATGGCTCCCCCTGGTGGTGGACAGTCTCTATGTCAGCCTGTGTATTCTGTTGAAGTGGTCTAGATCAAAAAGGTCTGAAGGGATTTTAGTGTTCCTTCTTGGTTTATGCTTTACGCTTGATATTAAAATAAATAAATAAATAAATGCTTCAATGTTTACAAAATCATCATTTAGCAAAGATGCCATTATCTTGAGAAAGTATTTTAAAATGGTTCTGGAAATACATGTCTGAAAAGTCTGGCATGCATTTACATTCAGGCACCCCCTACTCAAATCAACTTTGACCAGATTTCTTGCTGCAGCATGAACGGAATAATTTAGATCTTTCAATTTTCCCCCCCAAAATCCAATTTGTGCCACTTCCATATGTGGAACTAAATTAGATATATTACCGACTGTTTTCAAAGTGTCTGCAGTCTGAACGGCCATGATAAGCTTTTTATCCGACTTTTGCCTTGACGTGAGAGTAATTCTGCACTGGAAGAAGCCACACAAATTGGGACATAAATAATGTCTGAAAATTACAATTATGAACTTATGAAAGATGTCTGTATCAGCGAAATGCATCACATCACAATCCCACCACTTTTAACTCCGACTCCACATCCAAACAAACTGTTTTATAGATGTTTCAGTCAATGCCCCACTCGCTACTCATTGCTGACTAACTTTAATATCAATTCGTAAATGGCAGCATACTTTCCTATGCTGCTCTGTAACATCTATATTGTTCTTGTTGAGCCATTCAGCAAAGACATATTCAAATCTCAAAGAACTTGTAGCTGTAAACTATCGTACAAATGTAGTTCTATAAAGTATTGACTTATTGAGGTTAATGCAAATTACATTTTCAAATTTCTGTGTAAAAATAACCTGATGTTTTACTTCCTATTTATAGCTTTGTTCAGCTTTGTCTCAGTATATGACAAAAACATATCAGTAAAACGTGGAAAAGTTTATAGGGTCATACTTTTTCAAGGTACGCCACTTTAACATAAAAATACAAAGATAATTTAACAACAGTTTCATTGCATCAGGTTATTTTTAAAGCACTGCCTCTAACTCCAGCATGTTTTAAAACTAAGCCTCTGACAACGACACAGGAACAAAAAATACATTGAACACAGACAAAAACATAACCAAGGGCAAACCCTGCCGCCTTCAGCATCTGTTAGGCGTCGTCATGGTTACAGATCAGATTAGAGCTTATTGAAGTCAAACTAATGAAGTTTCTGGAAAAGAGGGGGATCAGAATTAACTGCTAATCCTCTCTGTTGCTCTTCAAAGAGGACAGTCGGTTTTCAATAGAAGCCTTGTCTGGGAATGACAGGAAAGGGATAAAGCGTACACACATGCATTCTTGTACTTGTATCCAAATGAGAACTTTGAGTATTGACTTCTCTTCATTTTATAATTGTATTTATGTCTAACCCAGACATTTCCCTTAACCCTATCCTTAAAGTGTGTGTGCATGAATGTGTGTGTGAATGAGTGAATGATTGAATGTAGTGTGACACGCTATGATGTCCTCTAGACTTGATAAAGCGCTACAAGTGCAGATCATTTTTTTTTTACCATAAACCAAAACCTAATTTATATCAGACCTTTTGACTTAACCAGCTGAGCGCATTCCAACTGAAAAAAAGTGAGGACAAGAAAAATGTCCTCTCGTCCCACAAATGACCTCTTTTTGTTTGTAAAATTTGTTATAAATGCCCGTTACATGTACCATAAACAAGAACACACACACACACATGCACACGCACATACACACACACATATATACACACTTATGCGCAGACTGCAAAAGGGAGATCAGCCACCAGGCTGCATGGTTGCATAAGCGTTTGCGTAAGGAGAGCATGGCAATAAGACAGGAACTCCCACACAAGCCTATATACACACCGAAGCAAGGATGAAATGACACACACATACTGTCTACACACTTCAACAAATAAAGTGACAAGTCATGGATAAGGCATTAAAAAATTTGACACTTTAATTAGAATGAAACAAACTGAATTTTAAAAAATTATTGATATTTATTTTAATTGTATTTTTTTTAATGTTTGCCTTTTTAGAATTATAGTTGGTGTTTACGCATTGTTAAAAATGTCTTCCTATAACATGTAATTACCTAATGATATTTTCAAATTTTCTGTCAACTTTAATTAATTATTTTTTACCTCAGAGACATTGTTGGTTGCCGGATGGTTTCCCTAGCAAGTTTTCTGAGGGAAACCTTGTCCTGTATAATATTACATAAACCTACAAATTTTCATTCACATCGTCTTTGTTTTTTTTCTTGTCAACCTTTTTTCTTAGTTGTGGTGAGTAACGTTTATCTCACCATCACAGTTGGGCTCCAGACATATTATTATTTATTTACTTTTTTTTTTTTTTTTTGTGAAAGTAGGCTGACAGGAAAGAGGGCAAGGATAGAGGAGAAGACATGCGGCAAATATCGTCGGGTCCGGCAAACAAACCCGCGATGGCCACATTGAGATCTCAAGGCCTACAAATATCTGTCACAGAATATGTACGTTTAGTTCTAATCACTATAAAATATTCTAGCGTATTTCATAAAGAAACGAGAATAATAAAATAAAGATGTTTTGTTCACTTTACTCGCAATAAATTTAATAAAGACAATGGTAGGTCTATAGGAGTTGTAGCTCCCCTTGTGGTGACAAGAATGTATTGCAGTCTAATCAAATTATAAAACAAAAATGCATGCATAAGTGTTGCAAGCTGTAGTGTTATTTTTAAGAGAGAGAAAGAAAAAAAAAACTCAGCCGAAACAAAATATCTAAGGATGCACAGAACATTTGGGCCAATATTGTAAATTAATACAGTTGTATTGTTATTTTGTTATTGTTATTGTTATGGCCAATAACTAATATTACTTTACATCCCAAGGAATGTCTGCTTCCAGTTTATGTTCCAGCTATTATGAGCACTGTGGCAACAGCCATTAAGTTCGGAAAACTTAATATCTCATTTTTGAGACCAATATATCACCACGTCCTCCCTGCACTATCCTTATTTCCCACCCTTGTACTTCTAATCATCTTGTATCAACTCAGCTGATAATGTATGGTATTGATTATTAGAAGTCAATAAATTATATTGAGTAAATTGTATTATTTTTTTGTTATTTGTTGTTGATGTATGCAACGTCTCTTGTAAATGAGAGAATGAATCTCAAGATATTTTCCTATATAAGGAAGGGATTATTAAGCAGAAAAATATTTCTTTGAAATCAAGTATTTTTATGCATTATGAAGATAAACAGGCATCATTTCTTATAACGGTATTTAAATTTTTATTTAATTTATTTTACTTTTGATCCTAAGGATGCTGCTTGGCATAATGAAAAATAAGACATATTGATGGCCTTAATTCATTTACTCTGCTGTCTCCTTCCAGTCGGTCTTTGAGATTTTTTCTAGCTTTAAATGAAATGTCTCTGTCTCTAAAGTTATGACTTTAATAACACAAACAACGAATTTCAGCTAAAGCGTGTGAAGCAACATCGTAATATTAAACGCTGGAATGAAAGCAGCCAACTTGGGAATGTTTAGCAGTTTCTATGAGAGTTTAGCACCAGGAACCCAGGCAGAACACAGGAAGCATAATAATGACTGCATCGACAGAGAGAGCTGCCTAACTTGAAATACTTTCATCTGGATTTTTTTTTTTTCTTGAAAGCCAGACTCCCTCCTTCCTTTTGCCGAATGGATCTCAGCTTTAAGATTTAATTCACAACAAACAGCATTCATTTAGAGTTGCAGTGGGTTTGCATTGATTTCCATCGGAGCGCGGACTGATTGGCTCCCTGGGCTCGGTGTTACGTAATACAGGCCGCATTGAAGGGCAGCGGAGGAAAGAGCGCATTGATCCGCCGTGCAGCAATTACACTGAACGCGCTCGATGACCCTTGCTCCCTAAATGAGATTTCTGGAAGTTGGGGGTGGGGGGAAAGGAAGACTGACATTTCTGTAAATGTGCATAATTATAACAAACGAGGCTACTTATTACTTAGAGATCAGAACCAGTGCGGTAATTACAGAAGCTCGAGGACACGAGCTTCTGTAATATTCTCTCTTTTATTAGAGATAAAATGTATGTGTAGTATACTGCACATACTACAATACAGTACGGTGATGAAAGTAAAAGCAGACTGCAGCACTGACACTGCTGCTTCCCTCCAGTTCTCTCACTGTCTTCTATATTTCAACATCTGTCTACGCATAAAGCATGAGGGCGCTTGAACATTACTAGAGGAAGAAGGGGCAAGAAAAAGGATATGTAATGGAATAAAATTGGCTGCACAACAACAAGAATCAATCAACAAAGTCAAGACACTCTAAGAATCTCTCAGATTATCCATAAGCCTGCCAGATTTAAGCTGCACTCATGTACTTCATGTCATGAGTGCATGACATGCACTCATGACATATTTGAGTAAGCTCAAATATGTCAAAGGGATATCTCAAACTTTCCACTATTATTACTACAATAAAGGAAATACTATTTTACACAGAAGTATGTGTGTTACTAGCCTGGTTATTGCCTTCCTACGCAATTGTGCTCGATTCTCATCTCCCTTCAGTTCTCTCTCTGGGATTTCTCTCATTGAGTTTGACTTCTCTGGTTGAATTTCAACTTTGCCAATTAGCGAACATTAGAAGAAGTAGTGAACGATGATGTTGATTTTCTGCGCTGTTTTAGGATTTTTATCTTGTTGGCAGTGGCAGCGGAGGACGTGAAGCCATTCTGTAGGTATTGGTTACGCTTCCAAATATTGAGCACTGAAACTTGGCACAACAAGAATGTTTAAGATATTTTCTTGCTCCTAAAGATGTTCCTGCCCCACTCCCCACATTGTTGTTTATAGCATATGCAATTTCCAGTAAGTTTCATTGAGCTGGCACATTACTTAGGTCACGGCTAAACATTAGCGGCAGGGTGTAACAAGGTTCAGTCGTTTAAAACTTCAACAGAGCCACACCTCCAGCAAGACTCGGCTGGCATGTACACATGGAACTGCATTCACTCTCAGACCCAATTTCAAAAATACTAATATCTGGTGTCTCACACCCCAGATCTGTGTGGACACACAGTCTAAAAGACAAAAGAAACTTTTGCAGATATGTTCATACCTCTCTGTATGAACAGGGTCTTAGTCATTCCATTGACCTTTTGAACCAGTGCTCAATTACCATAGTGGGGAAAAAATATCATCACTAAATTGCTCCTGCATTAATAGACAAAGTTGCTCTTGGGAGATATTTTGATGCTATTCTCTATTCATGGCAGAGTTTTAGGGTGCTTTTGTTTTGGTTGTATTTACCCAGAATGCCATGTGCTGTAGTCTGCTTCCTATATTTGGAGCGACCTCCATTCCACTTGGTGTACACATATGTATTCGAACCGGACCACAGTTCAGTTGAACTGAACTGAGACCTAGGTTTGTAAGCGTCCCAGAGTTCACGGTTTTGGTCACCACTTCCCCGAGTTAAATCTTCCTTTGAACAATTTCTTGTTATCTTCTTTGGTGTCTTAAAGCTGTTTTTGCAGCAGCTGAACATCTCTCCAGGAAGTCCCTGATGATTCAATAAAACAAAGCTTTTGGGGCAGTCTTAAGAGTTGAAGCAAAGACATAAAAACTGCACATGTTTGCTTGGAGGTAGCCATGGTTTTGCGAAGGAAGAATGATTTCAAGCAGCAACCCCTTTAAAGCAGCCATTCTGTCCGTCTGATTTAATCAGAATGACAGAGTGATACCAGCTGCCTGGTCTTCATTAACAGTTTCCCCTTAGCTTATTGTCAATTAGTGGCAGGGCTTAAGTATAGTTCCTAAGAGGTTTTCATGATTGAAGTATTTTTCATTAACTTTTATTACCTTTGCGGTTAACTGCATTTCATTTGATGACTCCTTATAGCAATTTGTTCCAGATACAAACTGCCCCCATAAAAACTGAACCAACAAATGAGCGAAAAAAACCTTCTCAGTCTCAAACCTTTTGAGACTGAGAAGCCGGAAAAATAAAGAATGATGATACACGTTTGTAATACTACCAGTGCTTATTGGTGAATCGCTAAAACAGCATGTTTGAGAAAGTTTTGAAAAGAAATCATTTTGTCTCTGCTGGCATAATAAAGGAAAATTCAGTGAATTCTACTCTGTTACACAGCGGTGTAACGTTGACTTTGTTTGTGACATTTATAATTAATGATTGATTATTGCAGGAAGGTTCCTTAAATTACAATGTGTTGTTGGAACAACTACAAATTGACTAATACAGCAGTAAGAGTCTAACACAACAATTAAACATTTAAAGCTATTTGACCACAAATATTGAATTAAAGCACTGTTTCTTGTCCTCCCCAGTATGTTGACTGTCTTAAATTGCGGTTTTTTTCTTAATATTAACAATCTAAGTCAATTTTGTGAAGCATCAAGTGTTCTATTGTCTATGAAGTATACAGTATCCATTATGTTATATAATGTTTGGATGGTGATGAAAACTGTGCTCCTACGTCAAGACAAGATACGTTTTGCTGTGACTTCATGGTGATTTCATTGTTGTCCCATTTTTAACGGTTGCCTGCTCTCAATAAGTCAAATAATTCTTCACTGAATTAATCAAAAAATAGGCTGGTCAACCCTGATGTTGGAGTCACTTCAAGCAAAGGAATCTTCATTAATGCAGATAGAGCTTTTGAATAGTGCATCATGAGATTAACCAACAGTATCACTGGGCCATTGCTGTGATATTTCAGTAACACTTCTATCAAAATCCATACTCTGTGTGTATGTATGGGGTCTAGGAGTAGCAGGCAACATCCATTACATTAAACTTTTTACCTGAACAAATCAAGATAGCCAAGTTTCACAACATAATGCCTTAGATGTCATCTTAGGTTTAATAAATGTTTAACTATAAACGTATCTGAATTTTCAGTCACCAAAAAAAAAAAGAAAGAAAAAAGAAACATGCTTTTTGTGCTGCTAGTTTTAGTCAGATTTTGTAGTGTCAGCTCAGGGTGTAACAAAAATAGTCAAAATTAGTTTCAAAAACTGTGATGGACGCATTTCAATTTGCATATTGAGAGAAACTTGTTATATCAATTTGGAAGTAGCACCAATTTACACAGAGAGTGTTTTAACAAGGCAACATAAGAATTCATTCAGAGGGAGCAAATTATTCCCTTAACATTTCTGCCAAAACCTCCATGAGAAAAATATGGTTTAATTTGTTGCTTACCTATCACAATCCATTTATCACTTTTTTAGAGTCTTGCAACAAAATGTTGCTTAATATGTACATTTGAATTGCGCAGTTGAATGACAGTAAAGTCTGCCTGTGTCTATGTGTGTTGTACATGGGTAGGGAGTGGATTGAAATAAAAAATAGACGATCAAACTTTTAAAAAATGTATTTAATTTGTTACAAGTAATCAAATTAAGTTTATCCAAGTACATATGTTAAGTTTATTAAATTGTCATGCTAAACAAACATGAATAAATTAAGTTTGACCAACTTAATTTTATTGCATGTAACAAATTACCTAAATTTTTTATACACTGGAGCTCCATTTTCTTTTTATCAGTATGTATTTTAGGTATTCTAAAATACACTCCTTGTAAGTATTCTGTTAGAGTTGGAAAACATACTCTGGAGTTGCACAAAAGACCAGTGGCTGGCTGAAAAACCGTAACAAAAAGAGGGAAAGGTGCAATAAGTATCACATCTTTGAATTTGCATATATTGTCATCTTTAATTTCATCCGATTACTGCATGTTAAGTTTCATTGACTCATATCTGGAGAGTACAAAACATCCTTGTAGCATTCATCTGTTTCCCCCCTTATGAACTGGAACGGTGCCAGTTCCTGTCTTAAGCAAAAGAAAATTCCAACAGCTTCATTTTTCGGTGTTATTCTGCAGCGTCAATACCCACCGCTTACCTTTGACCCTGTAACTATGGAAACTAACCCATGTTCCATTAACAGATGGCGACGGGGGACAAAAATTAACATGGCAAGTAATAAAGAAATGCAAGTAAGCCAGAGGGAAAGCATGAGGTGATAGAGATGGAAATAAGGCGTGAGGAAAAAAACAGGAAAGAGAAAAGCAATGAAGTGAAAGGAGGGACAGATGGTGGGAGATAGGAGAGGAAAGAAGACGTAGAGATGGAAGACAAAAAGATACGCTTTCGGTCTCCAACTGTTTAACTACAGAACTTTAGAGCTTTTCATTGGAAACATCCAGACATCAGAACATCTACAACCCTGATTATCTCTCTGATAGTGGAAAACCCGATGAGACAACAACAGCAGCCTCGCTTATGAAAACAAAGGAGCACGGATGGACCCAAATGAAAGACTCATTCATTAACAGATGACAGAGACACAATGATGGACAACAAAGCATTCTGGGTTTTGTTGTCCAGTGATGCATCACTTGATTTTCTGATGGACGCTACATTGACCCTACAGCGTTCTAGCACAAGCCAAGACATTCTGGAAACAACAGGTGGGAGTATCCGCATTAGAAACGGAAATACTCAGTTAACTGGGTTTAGCATTGACGCTTATCAGCTTAGCTAAAGCCACGACCTTTGGAGGATCGTCAAGAGAAGGATTTCAAGTGATGTAACAGTTGGCTGAAGGAGTGATATAAAAAAGTTTGATTTGCACCGTAAGGACTGTCCGAGTCACAGAAAACGCAAGAGGTACTCAAGCAGAAATATCCAATGAAACGGTCAGTGAAAGTACCCGTCACTCTCAACAGTCAGAAAAGACAAAAAAGAGAAAATTGTCTTCTATCTAATCATTACGATTAAAAAAAAAAAAAAATCATAAAATTGTCAAATGATCAATGGGAAAAAATGGGTCTGATGAGGACACAGCTTTTGTTTTGAACAAAACATATTTTTTGCGCAGTATTTAAGTGCAATACAGCCTTTATTTACCCCTTATGGGGGGAGGATGGACTTCTCGACTTTATGAAGGCTGGCGTTGGAACCCAGACATGTTGTGGCTGTACTGATAATCCGCTGACAGTGACTTGTAAACAGCTATGCTTACATAATCCTCAGATGGGTCTTCCACCTGAACTTGATAGAACCGCGTCCAGCTTCAGTGCCAAACTTCCAAAACAACTTCTCCTCCTGCGTAAGCAGCTCTAACCTTCTGCCAAAGGGCAGAAGGCTCCCATATGTTAAGCAAACGCAATTTTACCTTTATTTTCAACAAATCCCTAAATATCTAAATGGGACATGCTTGCAATGTTCCTCAACATAAACGCAAAGGAGGAAAAAAGCATGGGTGCAAGGAAGTTTCAGTAATGACTAAAACAGATGGAAGACCACTTTATTAGAGCTCCACCGATATACACATCAACTGATTGCACCACCTCTGAGAAAACACACACCAAAACGAGGATGAAATTTAACTCACAGCTGCATGATTAGATAGAGGTGGTCTGGACTCTCATAGATGTCCTCCAGAGCAACGATGTTTTCATGCTTGATCCTGCAAAGCAAACACAAACCAATAGTAAAGATCTTTATTTCATATGATATCCACTGAGTTGTCCTCCTTATGCTTGTAGAAGCTGCTAAAGACTTCAGAGGTTCACCTAGAACTACAATGTTATATCTTAGATCAAACCTTGCATTTGTTACAATGGCCCAAAGTCCAAACCTAAATGCAATTTAGAAATTATTCCATAGCTTGTAAATTGTTATTTAAAGAAGCTCCCCATCCAAACTGACTGAGCTCAAACTTTTATACAAAGAAAGAGCTAAAATTTCTAGATGTGCCTATTTGATAGAGAAGCACCACAAAACAGCTGAAGTCGGAAGTAGAGCAAAAGGTGGTTTTACAAAGTAGAACGTACAAAAAATGAAAATGCAGTTTTTCATCATGGTACATTGTGTACGAGATGGCCGGTTAAAGACCATGACTACATGGAAAACAGACTTAATTTTTGTTAAAATGTTACATGTATGTTAAAAGCTAGATAAAGTTATGTGCGTAACTTATAAAAAAAATATTTTTTAAACACATTTGTTGAAACACAGTTTGTTGTAAATGCATACCCATGAATGATGGCAGATAAACAGTTTTCCTGTAACAGTAAGTTGTTTCTCCACCATTAGCACATTGAGCAGCAATATTCAGGATATTGATTGGCAGCACTAAGACTTTCCTCCTGGCTCTGATTAGTTGAAGAAATGCACTGCTCCCGACAAAAAACAGACAGCAACAGTAGCTCAGGGAAGAGGTGGAGGAGATTAATCTTTTCACAGATTCTCTCTCATACTGTAATGGCTTGGTGACAGTGTCAATTTTTTTTAAAATAAGAGATACTGCATACTGCAGTTTTAAATGTAGATTGTGATTTTGTTTTAAGCGGAAATCTTTCTGTACTTTCATTCTTTTGACTTACCCAGTTAGCAAACACTTTGAAATCAGAATGAAAAATCTTTTCATCCTGGATTAATTTCCTCAAACTTCCCTCCCTCAAACTCTCCATGGTTACAGCAGCATGATGAGGGTGTTTCAAACAGTTCTGTGTGTATCTGTGTGTGTGTGTGGTGCACATTCGTTACCCTAATAGCTTAATGCTGGTAAAATCACGACTGAATTAATGTGGGCGCATGCTTTGATCATCTTCTAAATTGTAAATAGAGGTAATTCCCCCAGGTATGATATGCTAACCCAAACATTCACAACAGGTGCTCAGGTGAGGCATCTACCCCCTATTACAGAGTATGATCTCTGTGACAGCAGGCAAGCGATGAGCCACAAAGCTAAGACACGACTCACACACACATATACAAACACACAGACGAGTGCAGGATGAATGGGGATAATGCGTGGATTTAAGCCCTGCCCGGGATAATGGAGAGCTACAGACAACAGTCTGCGTGTAACGGCAGACCAGAGTCAGGGTCCATTCACAAAAAGTCTCTTGTACATTTCAGGTTCCATGCTGCTATGAGCCACTCTTATTCATGGATTCCTGTAACAGATGTTGTGGCGGAACTTTATAGTTCTATCTCAAATTGCCATGGTAGCACTTCCAAAATATGTCTAACCATTTGTTCTGATAGGGAAGTTACAGTCTTGTCATGTTTTTCACCGGTTTTCTTCTTGGGACTTCTTGGGTAAGTACGGAAATCAAACATGTCCTGATTGTAGAGTGGAAAGAAACAAACCAACAATTGGATCAGAGCAAGTCAAGACCAAGAAATCTCCTTGGAAATCTCTTAAACTCCACATCTAAACCATTTGTTTGATTCCAAAAACTCTCCTCTCTTTCCATCAGTAGAATGGATAATTTTATTCTGAGATCTTTTAATCTCAGTAGGAATGATTCTAGTGCGTCATGACTTCTGGATGGTTACCAACTGAATTACTAACCAAGTGCTTGGCCAACGAAGGACTCATTGGTTGGACGTTCAGTCCCCTAGAGACAATTCTCTTGACAAATATTTTGAGAAATTTCTCACCAGGAACTAGATATCATAATGTCTCTGCTTTTGGTTCATTGTCCGCCACTTATCTACAATCAAGTGCCTGAGGTAACAAGTCCAGGATGGAAATGTAAAGACCCCTCCACTTAGTGGCTCTCTACCTCATTCTGTGGGATCCCAAGTCGGTACCTGGCCAGAGCAGCACTCATGCTAAGGCAGCCAAGGTCCAAATCTGTCTATTCTTCTCCCACTCCATCATACAATCACTCGCGAGTAAAAGACTTCGATACTTGAACACAAACCTCGGACCAAGGGATTTTTGTAAGTCACAACTAAGCCGTAAGTCTATCCACCGAAGTCTTGAGTCAATTCTAAAGTTAAGATGCCAAGTCGAGTCCCAAGGCAAGACGTACCAGACTTGACTCCAGCCTTAGTCAAATATGGTCACATTTAATCACAAAGTAAAATTATGTAAAATCAACAGTGTATTCTGTGATTTTGTTTGCCAGAACAACCACCAATAGGAACTGAACTTCAAAAAGAAAAATGTTTTAAAGCCAATTAGCTAAAGGCCAAATGAAATTATGAGTCATGAGCGCGAAAGTTGAAGTCACATCTCAAGTCTTTTGGTTTGATATAGGTATCATTTTCATTTTTAACACACAAGACATGGTTTAACTTTGTCAACAGCGTGTAGTTTGATTTGAATTTTTAAAAGGCAAACTGAACATAATGTAATGTGGAAAAAGTGAGGGTGTGTGATTATCTTCTGGATGAATTAAATTATATTGTGTAAAATGTAAGTAAATATGTCTTTGTGTTTGAATTTTGTATAGGATTCATGTGAACTAATTTTGGACCATCTTGAAATGTTAATAATTAGACATTATATGGGTCTTTGCATTGTGAATTGCCTTGAAATGAACTGAATTGAATTAAAAAGCAAAGCTTTGTCCTTTATAGAGTAAAAATAATATCTGCCTGTTTAGAGCTGTAAGAAATCCATTAGGTTTTCCAAAGGCGGTACAGTGTCTTACACTGCACATAGGGACGCTTTGAACCATTTGCAGTAATAACATCCATTTATCGAAATGAATGTCAGCATCTCTCTCTCTCTTATTACTATTGGCAATTACAATTTTCTCTAATGTCCCTCTGCAGAGGCAAATTAGTAACCTCAGCATATTTAATTGCATCATACTTCTTTATTGTCACAGCATACACAAGTGCATCACTTTAATACTTTTCTATGATTGCATAGAGAAGTGCCTGTCTATACCTTTCATTTACTCTTTATCTCAGTTGGACTAATAATGAAGCCTGATAACCTTCTATATCTCTACATCAATGAGTAGCAGTTGTTGGCTAGGGCAATCTTTTAGGAAGATGTCAACAGAGCAACATTTTACTGAAAAACTTTGATTTGTAACCCAAGATAAATATGGGTTGTTTCTAGTACGAAAAGTGAAAGTATTAGAGCTCATGAACTCAATGGAATGGGCAATGGCATGGAGACAGATAGGGGTCATAGTGTTGGCACAGTACAGTACAACTTCCTATCTTTGCAAGGCCCATCATCTCAACCGCAAGACTCTAGATTGTACTGGCTGTGTTACGGAGGGGACAGACGCCAAGGTGCGTTAGAGGAAACGCCAAGGTTTCCTCAAAATATGCTCTTCAGAGGGCCAACTCCTCTAAAGAGCATATTTAGCCTTTCTTAGCATTCCTTTGACAGTTCTTTGGGCTATCTAGAGTATTGAAGAGGTTGGAATGAAATAAATAAATTCTGTTAAAAGGTGTTTTTTTAAGCTGAGGTCATTAGTACCAGCAGTCAATTGGCTGATTGACTGATCTGTGTGCGACATGAATAGATAACGAATCTACTTGAGCCACAATCTCCCCTCAGTGATTCTCAAATGATATGTTGGTTTTTTTATGTATTTTCGGCTGATATTGTTACGTTAAAGTAGAACCACAATAAAATCACACACACACTCATAGAGAAACATTCAAAATCAACAAGGAATCTAATATTTCCCCCAATGTATCTGGAAAATAAGTTTTACAACCCCATGCACACACAGCAGAGATGTGTGTTTGGATCCCTATAATTCCAAATCGATACAATTGGGTTTATTCATAGAGCACCAAATTACAGAAAATCCAATCTCATAGCACTTTCCAAGGTCCAATTCAAGCCCAATTATATGGGTTTAGATGAAACTCAGACCAATCCAATTAATTCCAATCTTCTACACACATTTAGAAAGTTCATACAGTCTGACATGCTCAACTGTAGCTTTAATAAACTTGCGAAAACCTTCAAGATTTATTAATACATGTTAGTGATAACAGTAAAATAAATTTTTCATCAACTTTTCTTATTTGAAGCTTTAAAGGATGAAATAACCATTTCTTCTCACAGACTGGAGTCTTTAAACAGCGATTTGAAAGATTTTTTTAATTTATATTTGATGCCTGGGGCTATGAGTGAAAAATAAACTCCTGTCTTTGAAGGCACAGACATTCTGCACAAAAGCAGAACAGCTTGCGTCTGGGAGAGTCAAACCGCACGAATAAAGACCGACACACACTAGCAGCATATGATATGTGTCAAAACATAAGCTGTTCTGGACGGTTTTATACATCAACACACCAACACGCACGAATACACACACACACACACACCTACGAGCTGCATTCAGGCATTCGTAATTGGCGTGGCGTTTGTGTTGCTGCGTTGCTTCCCAGCATCAGCCTCAAAAGCTGAAATTACACGTCGCATTAGCGTTGCCTTTGGGGCCACTTTCTGCCGCTAAACATAGACATCTTCTGTCATTATGGTGCCACCAGGATGTGCAAAGGGCAGCGGCTGGTGTGACACTAACCGCGGTGGTACTGGTGGCGAGGGAGAGTCGTCTTTGTCCCCAACGCTCAGTGTTCAGATCCACTATTGTTCTCACAGCTGGACTGGGAGATATGCAGCCCTAATTGGCGGTTCGGCAGGCGCGATGCTCTGTCCGTTCACAGCTAACAGATTTCTGATATGAGGCCTCAATTGTTCCCAATTCCCAAGGTTCATTGTGCAAAAACGTGCCTCATATAATTTCTTGAATTATTTGTTAATTTAATTTATTTATAGTTTAAAATGAACATGTCGACATAAACAAAAATTTTGAATGCAAAGGAGTAGTTGGGAGAAAAAAAATCTTATATAGACACATTGTGCAAGATCTCACCCCCGGCTTCTTGCTGGATGGCAGAAAACTGCTCAGTGACGATGACTACCATTGGTTTAGGTGTAAAGTTGTCAACGTAACACGCTAAATCTTTAAAGTACGCGTTATATATAGAATAAAAAGGGACACTGTTGCTATTTATTGTCGACACTGCGACAGCTAGATAACAAGGGCAGAAAAAATACTTAATGTAAAAAATAAATAGGGAGAGCTGTTATGCTAGCTTGACTTTGACAATATTAACATGTAGATGTGATGTGGAATTGGGTGTGTTTAGGTTTAGTAAAAAAAACAAAACAAAAAAAACCCACACACACGCCAACTCTCCGACACATCGTCAGTAGAGCAGGTGTTTCAGTGAGCTAATCAATTACTGCTGTGTTCAGACAATCACTTAATAATTGCAAAATAAACATAAGGTCTGAAAGGTTCTGGTTTTTGTGTGGGAAATGCTTGCGTTTTTTTTGGTGTCGATCCTGATACGTTAGTGGAGTTGTTGTCAGTTAGTTGCCATAGCAATTAACTGACAACAAGTGTTGTGTAGCCAATACAGAGAGTGAGACAAAAGAATAGTATGAGTGGTTTTTAGTTGTTCTTCAACTGTTTATTTTTTTCTAATTTGATAATACCTATATCTGCAGGTTTCATTTTGTTAATGGGGCTGTTCTACCAGATTTGTTGGCTCCGTTTTCTGCTTATAAATCTAACGGCTTTTTTTTTTTTTTTTTTAGCAAAACTAAAAGAAAATTTACAATTGTTCTCCCCAAACTTCTGCACAACAGGTCAAAAATAATTAAATAATAACTAAATTTTCTTTGATATGATTGTGTTTGCATAGCAGCACAGCCGTGGTGTGTGTGATGTGTGTTTGAGCCGTGGATCGTGACCTGGGGGCGAGGGTTGACAGGGGAGTGGAAGGATGGATGTATAGATGGATGTATGGAGGCGGGGGGATATTTTGCGTGGAAGTAACAGAGGCGATCCACAGTTGCCCCGGTAACCAGTAGCTGTGTGTGGGGCGGTGTGACTGCGCTCACCTCCTCAGCACGGCAATCTCGTTCTCGATGCTGCTCTCCTTCCCCTTCAGCGCCTTCTTAGGGATGCATTTGACGGCGAACATGCGGCCGGTCAGCTTCTCCTGGGCCAGGACCACCTCTGAAAACGCCCCTCTGACAGAACAAAGGAAACACAAACGCACTCCGTTTCAATCTCACGCTTCGTGATTTCAGCTATTTTCTCCTAAAGGTGCAATTCGCGACAAGTGCAATGTTTATCCAGTCATCAAAATACTCGGAAGATTGCACTGCTGTGTGAATGTGCACCGACGTGACACTTTCAACTTTCCTTTCTTAACAACATAAAAGAACAGCACCGGCAGTAGGGCAAACATCTGTGTTTTTCAGCTCTTAAAATCCCTTTGTGTGTATGTGTGTTTTGTAAATGTGTGTGTGTGCGTCATGTCGACAAGTAGGGTGATGAATGAAGATGAGCCCATTGCGAGTTAATCTGCCTGAAGCGAGTGCTGGCTCCTTTGTTGATCTGCCCTCAGACTCGCTGGCGTATCAGAGTAAACACGATGCATGCGCCCTTATCTCTTCTCGGCCGTCCTTATTCTTACTTCTGTTCGGTGTATCAGCAACCCGCAGCGGGAGAACATCCAGACTGCAGGAATTCAGCTAACAATCTAACCCGGGTCCTTCGATGTCCTTGTTTTATGGCAAAATTCGTCTATGCATTCTGCAGAAATCCAAGCTAACATGGTATACATATGTGACACTAGTCTGTTAAAAAGAAAAAAAAAAAAGTCTCTTGTTTCATTTTGTTCCGAGGGTCTGGGCCCTTCCTGGAGGAGTGGACTCTGTTGAGATTTGAAACAACTGGATCTGATTCTAACCAATCATTAACATTTAGCCGTGATGGCCGTCATGCGTCAGCTACGCTATGAAGCTAATCAGATTTTGCGTAAGCTGAAAACAACCATCAACCGCTGAGATGTTGAGCTGAACAACATCTTTGTCAGCAATAAAAGATCTTTACCATTCCTCACACTCCCACCTTAACTGTTCAATATTGGGAAACGCGGCCATTATGGGCCTACTGGCCAAACTACAACCCTCTATTATTCTGGTAAAAACCAGACCCTTGTTCTGTGCTTTGCTTCGTATAAAGAATCTGGGGTCTCGGTTATCAAGAAACGATTGCTTCCTGGAGGTTTGAAATGTGTCCGTTACGTTGTAATGTACCAGTTCGACAATATGAAACTTACTGGAAATTACCTGCATTATAAACAACCGTTCTTCACCACACACAGAGAAGCACCGAGCCAAACGAGGCAACTGTTAATGTTAATTCAATATTAGGAAGCGTGGCCAACATGGACTGAACGGCTTCGTGCGCTTCCTCCGCTACCATTGCTAAAACTACAGCCAAACTACAATTCTAAATTGACGCCATTGTTAATAGCTTTTCAATCTGTTCACTAATTGGCCCGGTAGAATTTCTACCAGAGGGAATCCAAGTAAACGGGCGAAAGCCTAGACTGTCTGTGTAATAAGATTTTAATCAAGCGGAACAGCAAATAGAGGCATAGTGATACAATAATCTCACGATACGATGTACGATATTCTGATCACAATACATTATATATCACAATATTTGGCAAACGATACAATTCGATGCACTTTTACAATTTTCTGAAATATTTTAGAAGGACAGAGTGATTTTAGTGACATTTTGTGTGCAGTAGAGTTGATTTAATTAACTAAAAACTGATTAAAAGCACCAACTACACAATACCGGACTCTGATTGGACAGAGTCTAACAATCTACAGCTGGACAAAATGAATCAAAGATGCAGTGAGAAAATTAGTTTCTGTCATTTAATTCATTTGGATTTGACATCAATCTCAAAGTTTCGACAGTGATCCAGGAGCTGAATGGGGAGATTATCAGCCTCTGTAGACTCTCAATATGAAAATGATTGCACTTATGTTTTTCTTTGGGACATACTAAAGCTGTATTTTGGAGTAAAGAAAGTCTTTTGGGCTGCGCAGCGCCGCCATTCCCCTGCTTGGATCTCTGAGTCGCTGCCTCTTAGACTGCCAAGATCTCATTGTTCTCTCAGTCTCTGATACTCTTGCTAATTGTTGCTAATAAGAACGATCGGTCCGCCATCGTCAGCATGGCAATCCTCACTCCGCCCAGACTGCGGCTGCGGGTTTACCCTCTTCGTCTTCCAGCTCAAAACAGAGCGCCACTGCATGCTGCATTTTCATTCTTCCGGTAATCCTTTATATACAAAACAGAAACCACTAAGCTAAAAACAAATTACAAAGTGAATGCCGCTAGTCGCTCCGATATCCAAACTTTGCATCAATTTTGCGATCTCACAGCTTTAGCTGCTATTCCATTCCACTTCTCTTTCACAGTTACTTGTGCAACTTTACTTCGTTTCTTAGCAACAAAATACAGCCCATCATTACTTATATAGGATAAATAACCCCAAATTCTCCAAACGTTTGCTGGTTGAAATGTAACCAGAGAAATCAAAATCAATGTGGGAAATACCAGACGGACCACTGAAGGGAGATGAGAATCAAGTTTGTGTAGGAAGGTAACGGCCTGGCTAAACAGAGGAAGATGTTTAGCATGGCTAATGCTGCGTTTGAGTCATCTCGGAAGCCAAAATCACGTCACACTCGTATTTGTTGTGAGACTAACTACTTTTAGTGAAAAAAATAAATAAATAAATAAATAAAAAAATCACACCTGATCTCATGTAAAATAATTCAACAGGCACAGCTAATTCTGTGTACTTGTGAAACAAATTTAACCTGAGTTTGCTATTGCTAGACACCGGTACACAGTTTATTTTGGTGAATGTGCGCGCGCCTGTGTGCGTTTGGGTGTGTGTGTGTGTTTTCGGCTTCTCCCTCAAGGTGAAAAGCGGCTGCTGTGAATGAACTCTCTCTTCTTTTTTCTTTTGCATCAATTTGTGCCTCGGCTCGCAGAAAGCCCCGCAGACAGTCAGAGCGCGGCGCATTCCACGAGCTGTCCATCAGCCTGCAGGCAGAGCCGTGTTCACGGTACCGGCGCGCCAACGCAGACCCCGCTGCCTGTCGCCGCCCTGCTGAAATGCAGGCGGCGCATTTCCCGCCTGTTTAGCAACGACTCCCTCTCTCTTCTCACCTCCACCGCCTCTCCTGCCAATCTCCCTTAGTCTCTCACAAATCCTTCAGAGTGACAAGTGATCATAGCGTCTGTTGCCCTGGGCGATTGAGGTGGACTGTCTGCAAACAGATAAGATTGCTTCAATTGACTCATGCATGCAGACACTTGCCAGCACCGATAAAGGCTGTTGGGGTTCTGGTGACGTCAAGGGCCGACAAATCGAGCGACTCGTGCAATTTGTAAGGCACACGCACGCGCACGCACACACGGAAAAACACACAAAGCTCGGAGCGTTTCATTCATTACCCCCAGAGAGGGAGGAACATGAATGGGCGCGCTCGGTGGCTGCGAGGCATTCACAGCTGCAGCATTAATCATCACAAGAGGCGTTGCAACCTGTTTACCTTTGCGCTTTGTGTCAGGATCATTCGTTTCTTTCTCTAATGTTTGTGTTCCACGATAAAAGAGGCATTTATGTGTGATGAAAAAAAAAAAAAAAAAAGCAGAATCACAACAAAGCTCTGCACAGATTGTTGTTGTGGTTTCGGAGGCTGGAATTTCACAGTCTGAGTTTTGGCAGCAGAAATGTTTCCGAGGTGTTAGCAAGGAAACAGATTTTGGAGCTGGATAGGTTATTGGTACTCGTTTTCTTTCTTTTCCCCCCCTTTTTCCTAACTAGAAATGTATTCTCTCCAAGGCCCGCTGATTTGTTTGACCACCTTTGCTCAGTGTTGTCAGTTTGCAGGTCAGGAGCAAGGAAATACGACACGACAGTAATAGCTTTCAGCTCTGTCCACATGACAACGTTTTTATTTTTCTTCAAATACGTTCCAGAGAGAAAATTTCACTCTCGCTTTTTTTTTTTTTTTTTATTGTAAAAGCCTCACTGGTGAAAACAACAGCTATGTCTCCATGCACATTTTCATAGAATTTTTTAAATGTCAGGGGAAAAAAAACAAACAAAAAAAAAAATGTAAGTAAGGCGTTTCCATTGACTACCTGATTTTGGAGTGAATCAGCCAGGCTATGCAAAGCGTGAGTTCAGTTTGTTCAGATTTCCTACAATATTGTCTTAAACGTCCAACTGAGAGGATAACGCAGTTTGAAGCAAATGCAGACACTGCGGTGAAGTTAGTTCCAGTCTGGATATTCTCAACTCTGTTTTTTTTTTTTTTTTTCAACATTAGAGGAACATGAACTAAATGTTGCGCACATCTGTAACGGGAACAAGGCCTTTTCTGCAAAAAACAGCAGAGTGTTACAGGATAAATGAAGCAAATACAATCAGTGGCCACTGTTTGATACATGCCAAGTCAGCACTTTGTACCGTAACACCTGCCTGCTTTCACACACAATGAAGGTGTTTCATCTAGTTCCTGATGCTCCTTCTACGTAAATTTATTTTTATAAATATATAGCAAAAAAAACATACATCGTGACACCCTTTAAGGCAGTATTTGTTTGATTATGTCTTTGAAATCTGGACTTTTACAAAGTCAATATCTAGTTTCATCCGGATTTGTTTGGAAAAATATGTAATTCTTGATTCATGTTTTGATTCACGTTGAACAAGTCCACAGTCCATTACTCAATTTCATCTGGGCAAAACGATATAAAATATTGCATGTAGGCTGAGTTACATGCAATAACTCACGTAGTGGAAACTATTCCTTTCAAGACCAAGACTACAGCTGATTATGGGGAAAGTAATATTGTCCAGTGAACAATAAGCTCTGATGTGGTAGGAAACCGAGAGCAAACAGGAGGGTCATGGAAGATTTAAAAAAAAAAACAACAAAAAAAAACACTGCCAGGCACGGCTGGTCTATTCTGCTGCCTCCTGGGATGAGCATCAAATGTCATACAAACAAACCAAAGAGCACATCTGGTCCTCAGGCTGTGAAAACGCACAAAACAAGTCTTCCCTCTTTATATTAAATCAATCACGTGATTATTAACTCAATCACGTACATGTAAGCTGAATATTTACAATTAGTAATTAGCAGCTCTTTATCTCATAACTAGACTTTTTTTGTTTGTTCAAGAAGCTTCATTTTGGACTCATCTGACCAGGATACCTTCATCCACTCGGCTGCTGCGTCCGCAACTTGACTTGTAGAGCAGCACGCACAGTGGACCGCCTTACTAAGGTGGGTACCAGAACCACTAGTGAACAGCCGAAACCTGCAACTACTTGAGACCCCCCCCTTCTAAAAACGCCTGCAGACACATTACGACGCAACGTGACGTCTGCTTTATTTACATAAAGCAGGTAAATGGATCCCATTTACCTGCTTTATGTTTGATGTAAAATACATTTTTATAATAATAAAAATGTACCTTGAAAAAAGATGCAGGTGTATCGTTTTTCCTTCCACTTCCAGTTATGCACAGAAAATCCCAATAAATCACACAGTTACACAGCAGCAATATAAGAAAAGTTGTGAATGAGGGAGAAACTGCATCCAGCAGCGTGCCAGAAGCACGATCAAAACAAATGTACTTTATTTCAAACCTGAAAGTCATTTGCTTTTGCAACCCCAAAGCACTGAAGGACCGGCGGGGTGGATTTGCCTGGAGGACAGGCAGCCGACTTCGACATATGTGACGTATGTTTGAACTGGCTGGAAGTTCCCACTTTCCTGCCATTACCTACGGCAACGACGACTGCATTCCCTCTTCTATGAACCTGTGTAATTGTGTCAGTGCTGCTCTGCTGCCAGGGGGGGGGGGGGAAGAAAAAGAAAAACGGTGTTGGCAGGGACGGTGCGTGCGAGAGTGTTTCGTGATGGAGCGTGTATCCAACAGGGAAACAGTCTGTCTCCAAAGGCGCACACATGCTCACACACACGGAGAGGCAGAGATGAGGGAGGTGGAAGTGACACGTTTGACGTGGGGACAGACAGCAGCCGTCAAAGTCAAGCTGGAAATCCATCCACTCAAAAAAAAAAAAGAAAAAAAAAAAAAAAAAAAAAGGGTTTTGAAATCATTTAATTCATGTTTGATTTCCTAGATTTTTATGATGTGACTGTGACTCGCTATTTCTTGTACATTATGCCTCAGTGTCAAAATATATGAGTCCAATTCTTCCAGATGTTCAAATCATCCAAACAAATTTGAATGTTTGGTGAATGTAACAGGTGTGAATTCAAAAAGCAGATTTCAACTGATGAAAGGGTTAGGGTTAGGGTAGGGTTAGGGTAAAGGTAACCCAACTCATTCATTAAAGAAAGACATTTATCCAAACCAACCTAGCCTCATATGACAAGCTAGCAGGCCCCTAAACCTCGTACTGGCTTCTGCCACCCGTGAAGGTAAAGACTGTCACCGAGCGTTTGTAATAAATTTTGAAGTTTTGCATTAGAGAATGTTGATAGAAAATGGCGAAATTTGAAAAAGACTGCCACGATATCACAGAAGAGGTTTCAATGCTCTCTTCAGGTGGTTTTTGGCTTTTCTGAAAAAGGATTAAAGCACTAAAGGGGAGATGGAAACACATTTGCCAATTAAGTTCCGACGTAGCGAACGCTCCCGTCCACTGGTGAGTCTGTGGCTTAAAAGAGGCGCAGAAAGAAAATGAAAACCTTAAAGTACAAAGGGGAGAGCTGCAGCCTAGAGTGGCTGGTGAGAGGTACTCTAAGCTGGGAGGGATGTGGTGGATTGCTCCCATCCAGATCCAGAAAAGGGTCTGTGCCTTACTGGAAGCACGAAACGCAGAATGTTTAAGTTCAAACCTCCACCATGGAGATCAGGCTCAGAGGAGTGTGTCAAAAATCTCACCTTTTTTAGATGCGTGGTCCATGCTAGTTTGCGACGTCGACTTCCTGTTTATTACATCCATGTGTAATATCAACCTCTGATGAAGTTATACTTTGTGTAGCCTGGTTGATTCACTCCAAAACAGTAGAAGGAAAGTAGAGGCTTTTTAGTCACATTTCAAAAGTCTACTGAAATTTCGCATGACAGTTGCCTGGAAACCTAAAAAATCGTTTTCATCACAGTAGAGGAAACTCTTGCTTTTAACTCAACAGGGTTGGACGGTTTCAAATAAAAGTGTGTCGAAAAAATGTATTCCCATAAGAATCACGATTCTAATTTGCTGCGGTTCAGAATGGCGGTGTTCTTTGGATCACTGTCGTGCTGCGTAACCCAAGGGTGCTTAGAGCTAAGGTCACTTGGCTTCTGTGCATCAGAAGGTGCCGTTCGTGGATCCACCAATTACAGCAAATAAACAAAGAAGACCCAGACCATCACTCTACCACCACCATGTTTAACTGTTCTTCTTCTGAAATGACGAACTAGCTAAATTCCAGATGTAACCGGATGCATAGCTTCTAAGTCTAAACCCAACTTCAGTCTTATCCCGAATCAATAAGAACTGAAAGACAGAAGATATTACCCAAAGACAACTGTGCAAGAATCTGTTAACACACATGCACACACACACACATGCAGGGAGAGGGACAGCTCAGCGGGTCTGCTCCTGTCCCGTCAATAATTAGCAGTTTAATCAAAGCAGAAATGGGAGCCGCTGAATGGAGGTCGTTCACACACACGTCGTCACAGCAAAAGGCCCGATAATGACCGAGCGTGGACAAGGACAATTACACGGCTCGCCGCTAACGTCAGAGCCCGCGTTCACACGCACACACCGTTATCTTTCTGAGCTCCCTGAATACAAAGCAGTCTGCCAGAGGTGTGTGTTGTCGTGGTGACGAGAAGGCTCAGATTTACTGTTTCCTAGGATGCGCTCGAAGAGGGGAAACCTGAGGCGGACTGGAAAAATGAGTTGAAGGGAGTAACGGCAGGATGGACTTAAGAGCTTTGGAAACTCTTCTATGTAAAATTGCTTGAATTCAATAGCATTGGAGGGGTGTAAGTAGGTGTGTGTCAAAAATTCATTTTCATAAGAATCACAATTCGATTATTATATTTGCTACCTCTCTTTAACAAGGTTGCCAGGGCATTTGGAAGAGAAACAGGCCCACAGCATCACAGATTCCCTACTGTACCTAACAATGCACCGATATCCATATCTCCGGTTTGATATCATCTGATACAATCTGATGAAGAAAAACAGCTAAGATGGGCTTGAAGCAAATCCTTTTTTATAAAAGAAAAAAGAAAAAAACACACGTTGAAGTGTTGTACTAAAATGTATGTGGTAACTCTGCACCAGTACAGCACACTGAAACACACCAATAGTTTCACAAGTTTGGTCAATGATGTAAAAACAACAACTTTCATTTGTTCATCCATCAAGTGGTGCCTTTAAAAAAAAACAAAAAAAAACAACTGGTGTTATGTCTTGAATTAGCCATTTATTGATTTTGGTAAACCTGCCAGATTGACTCCATGAAATATTAAGTCAACACAATGACTCATAAAACCTCCACCAGTTTCCTTAAAAGGATGCTCTGACAACACCTTTTATTCCCACTCAGAACTCCTAATGGTTTCTAAATCTACAGGAATCCACTCTACTGCTCAGAAGAGAGAAACATAACATGGAAAACGTGACTCAACTTTCAAATTGATTGGACTTTAAATGGATTAAAATGATGTTTGGATGATTGTTGGTGTTCCAAACGGCAGGTGGGAAAGCTGCTGATCTTAATCACTATGGCAAAAGGAGGTAAGGCGTGATGGATGGGGATTTATTACAGCTGGCGTGTAAACGCACTGGAGCAGAATGCAAACATGCATGTCACAGGCACAAAGAACGGCGCGATTACAAGGAAAAGTTTATTAGCGTAACTGTTTATCCCTGCACCAAAAACACAAGCCGGGATAGAAATGAGAAATGGAAATGTGCGCACGCACTATATTGGTTTGGTAGCGGAGCTCGCAGGCTCAAAAAGGAAAAAAAACAACACTGTTGCCACGGCAGCAATTAAGCGCCAATTACAGTCTGTATTCTAACTGGGGCTCCGATAGCAGGAGATGAAAACAAGAGGGAGCTAGCGCTGAAATGAAAGGTCTGACGAGTCCTCTCTGCTATTAGAATGACGGACCTCAGAACAGACGCCGAACAAGAATTTCCTCTGAAATTCTTGACTGCTGTGCCGCCGCAACCGCAGCACGTCCAACAGGCAACCGGAGCGCAAGCTGAACAGGATGCAAACCGGTGAAGGATGTCCCTATAAGTTGAAAGCAAATCGAACAAATATAAAGGTGGGGGAAAAAACCCTGAGCTGCATGCCAGGATCTGAGGAGAGTAAAACCAAAACCTCAGAGACGAACCCAAAACGGAGATTTAGCGAAACAGAGGTCTATCTGGAGAAAAGCTGTCTCCAAATCTGAAGGCAAAGTAAAGCTCTCCCTGGTTCATGTTTGCTGCTGTAACTACATTCTTACACATTTCTTATGTTTTTGCTATATTAAGAAGTTTCAGATAAATCAAGTTTTAATATCAGACCTAACGATTATTTCATTTCTTAAAGAGGCAGTATAATGTGTTTTCCAGGCACATACTGACATTTTATAGCACAATCAAGTATAAAAATCCTACAAGATAATTTAACACCTTGAAATTGGGCTTCCGTCTCTTTAAGAAGCTCCTGCTCTTTCAGAACTCTGCCTTCAGGAAGTCATCACAACATGGCTCCTTCATTAACCCTTTAACAACGTTTTTACCAGAGTTCCATTGAGAAGCGTATTATACGAAGTTCTGTTCGTATAATGAGCTCAGCTGATGCTCAGGTCCACTAGGTGTTTGTTCATTGCTAGCTAGTCTGAAGGAGCTGAGTTGGGGAGTCATAGGGGAGGAAACGACCGCACGGAGGAGATTTGTCCTCAAAGGTGGAACAAAGTTCACCCAGGCGTTTTGCACAGCTGAATCAATGCCAAAGGAGATTATGGGATTTCTCAAATATACATGAAAGAATCAAGGCAACACTCCAGGTATGTTTATAATGAGGGAATAACATTATAACATGATTTGACAAAATGCTGCCCCTTTAAGTAAAAAGGATAGGCTTGAGATGCTTTTCTCTCCTCCTCCATTCTCTTATCCATCCATTGCCTTCTGCTCATCAGAGTAAGGGTCGCCCGGGCAACCGGTCCAAACGTCCCTGTATGATGTCATCTAATAAATGTCAGAAACCAAACCTGACGAGTTTCCATAGGTCACACGGGCTCTATAAAGGGCATTCCAGTAGACACATGTTGCCAGTGTTGGTAGTGGGAGAGTTCTTTAAATTCTCTACCCTCCATCTCATAATGTCCTGATTACTTTACACTGACTTGTTTCTAGTTCAGTTGTTTTGTTCATCTACTTGATAAGAATCCTGATGAAATTAATGCCAACCGAGGGCCAGGACTTTGGTTACAGCTGCGCAGGACCTCGGATTTTTTATGTTTACTCAGTTCAACACAACGCAGATCCACCAATGCTGACTGAGCCACCAAGGTACGGCTTTTTCCATGGCAACAGTGCGAACCACCGCAGGGATTTCACGAGACTTTCAATATGTTGACATTCGTCACTATGGAAATCACATTTACCTTTGATATCCACAAATAAACGTGGGAATCACATTTATTACTTAGAATGTAACTCATAAGTACATTATAATTCTATATGTAAGAGTTGGGGTGAAACATTTACAACTGTCCACATGACAATGTCAGCGAATGACACACATATGATCAGTAAAAGGAAAAAAAAAAGAAGGGAGAAATGAATCCAAGAGTCTCATGCTGAGACTGAGCTGTATGTAGGAACAAAAAGACAGGAAGGGGGAGCGGTGAGAAAAGCAGAAAAGGAGAAGAAAAGAGGCAGCTACGGCTGAAGGTAAAGAGAATTGACCAGACACATTACAGGGCATGTAATGCCCTGTAATGTAGGTCGTCTGTTCTTCACTGAGAAGATGCTGACGGCGAGATGAAAAGAAATACTCCTTTTATGCCATCAGTCCTGAGAGGAAGCATTTAGGTGTGTAACCTGGATAGTTTGAGTTTAGCTTTGACTGTAAAACACAAACAGGATTGACATCCTCACAGACCTCCAGGTTGCAACACCGTAGGGGCTCCCAGTCACTAACAGAGCCAGTTTTATTTAAATGAACACGCAATGCAAAGCTATTAGAAAAGAAATCGAGACGATAACTTGTGATGATACTGCAAGTTCTCATGACAAGATCAGACAGTTATCTATAATGGAAGGTCTTGAATCAATGGCGCCGAGGATGAGCTGATTCTTCTGCAGCCCTCCAGTTGATCAAAATGCTGGAACTTCTGTAAATTTTGGGGTTGGATAAAATGTAGTGCATTCCCACGGAAATAAAAGTCTCTGTGTTTTTGTCTTCAAGAAGGAAGTTCCAACATCCCATCGACTGCAGGTGGGTAAAATTAACAGAAAATATGTTTGAGGCAGAGGTGCAACTGATTTTTTTTCTTTTCTCGATTATCTGACCCCCTTTCCAATGCCACTCTGGGCAACTGCCCACATGGCCTATGTCTGTTGAGGTTATACATATGATAGAATAACACACAGCTAGTTTCACAAAAAATACACAAAAAGTAAAATTAAGTAAATAAATAGTTTTACTCCAGTGCATATATTTAGAGTATGCATACATACCTTGTATTAGACTCACATTAATGGAAAACATATTCTTTTGTATAGTTTTGAGGTAATATTTAGATTTTCTGAGCTACTGAATTTGGGGTTTTTATTATTTGTAAACCAAGAACCATCAAACTGAACCGAAATAAATGTGTGAAATATATCAGTCTGTGAGTTTTACTATATGAACTGAAGTACTGTTATACAATTTAACTGAGAAGCAACTTTTTGTTAAACTAATAGTTAAGGCAAAATCACATTCGAATAAATAAATAATTTGACCCTCTTTGTGATACCACCCTGGGCAACCGCCCCTATGGCCTATAGTAAAAATCTACCACTGTTCTCAATCAGTTAAAAACTTAAAATCTGCACAAGCTAGATCCTTTCAGCAAAGAATAACCCATAAACAAATTTCACAGGTTAACAGAGATGTGTTCCCGGATTAAAACAAGCATTACCGTTTCCACCGAGCCACGCCGTCGTGCCCGTACATAAGTTTCCTTCTATCTAGTCGCCCTTTAAACCACTCCCCACAGTTGCTTTGCTGCATCTGCTTTGCAGGAAAACAAACATTTTGCGGTAAGCCCTGGTCACAACCTGGCAAAGTCACACATGGAGGAGCAGGTGTTAACGAGACCGAAGTACAGACTCCCGGTTACTCAGGAAGCTTTGACTGGGCTCAGTCCAACAGACACAAACTCATCTAATCACCCGCCAATGTCGCAAATGCACAAATGAAACACACACGCACCCACACGCGCACACGCACACGAGAAGGGAGTGTAAACAGTGGCAGAAGGCTGCTTGGTGAAATGTACCCGGCAGCAGCTCGGCTTATTAGAAGTGACTCAAGACTTTGTTAATGCTGTAGTGGGGATGATGTGATTGTCCTCCCCCAAAATCATACAAACTTCATTAGTCGATTAGAAACTCCCAAGATAAACTGCAGGAGCTTTTAGTCCAACCAAAGCAGTTGACTGAGAATATAAGAGCTCAACATTACCAGTTCACACTTTGGATTTCCTTGATATTTAAATGTAACGCACCCCATAATCTCTAGTACACACACAATCAATTTCAGAGGTTATTTTTGTTCATTTTTAAGACTACAGGTTAAACTACTGTCTGCCAAATGCATTAATGGAAAGTTGAGTGAAAGAATAAATTGTAGAAGAAAAAGGTTGCAGAAAAAACACAGATAGCTTTAGTCTTTCATGGACTGTGAAGCAAACTAAATTCATAAACTTTGACTGATCCATGAGACGTGAAACAATCACATTTTATTAAACAAATCAAACAAATTTTAACTGATAAAGCTAACTTGAGCAAATACAAAAAGCAGTTTTCTAATAATTATTTCAATTTTTAAAGGAGCGGTAGCGTGAGTTTTTCCAGCCACACAGTGCCATTTTACAGCACATTAAAGTAACTATTTCACCTTGTGGTGTTATAAAAATGCTTTATATATCAAATATGAGTTTGGGACTCAAAAACGTCAAAAGTATTGTATTGTGATTATGCTTACATCGATTGGATTATGAATACTCAACAGAGAATAAAATGTTCAAAAAATATATTCAATTATAGTTGAAGGACACACTGAATTTGAAAGGCCAGTAAATAGATTCATAAACACAAAAATGAAGGATATTATCTCTAATTTCAGTATGTTTTAGTTAGTTTAATAAGTGCACAATATAGTTCCGGTTGTAGCTTTTTCCTATTAAGTGTTTTTATTTATTTCAGTTCACAAAAATGTTTTCTCAATTTTAGTTTTCATTAATTTAGTTAGTGTTAGTTAACTATAATAACCTTGCTGTTCAACATGGAAAATACAAACAGAAATCATTTTTCTGCCATCATTTCTGGCGCCCCTTCTAGCGTGGCGCCCCAATGTAGTGCAAACCCACTTTTTGCGCCGCTGGCTGTATTTGTATCTACGTGCACTTGCACCGTGTCACGCTGTGTTCGACTCCAGGACGACTTCACAAGTTGTGTAAGTGGGTCAAGACAAGCCTCATAAACAACACACACATCAGATAAGATAAAATACTTCACTGTCATTGTGCAGTACAATAAAATTATGATGCACAGTAACTGGAGGCCAAGGAGAAATACATTTAAAAAAAGCCTGAATCACCTTGATCTGAGTACAGTAATGGGGCTGAGTAAAAGTAGGTCTGCTAAAGTACAGAAAAATCCCTGACGGTCCAGCAGTGTGTGTCTTGTAAAGGTGTGTGTTTCACTTCACATAGCTTCCAGAGGTTTTCCTGCAGTCGGAGTTGTGTATACATGTCTCTGTGTTTGCTCTCTTGTGGGTCTTCTCCCTCTGTTTGTGTGTTAAGTGGTGGTCTGCACTAAATTACCTGTCGAGTAGACAGAGTGTACGGCGGTCGGCCGCGGCGCTACGGCAGCACTGCTTCCATTAACAGCAGCCATTGTTCACAATCTGATGGGCAACAGCTAAGGGTAACCACGGCGACCCCGCCGCATGCTTGCCAAATATTACTTAGGTACACAGTGTTACTACTCAGGGTGTCTTAGGATAAGACCCTAAAAAGGTTGTGGTGACATTTTTGTACAAGTAAGCACAACATAAAAAAAATGCTTGACCAGTGGCCTTATTAGGAGCTCTTGATATTTGTTTCAGTTATGTGTACACTTCAGCAAAGATCCTAAAGATGCACTATTGCCACCTATAAAGTGGCAGCAGAATCAGACACGGTAATAGAAAGGAATCATAATTTGATCAGACTTGTCTTAAGCTCTACGTGGCGCCCCAATGTAATGCAAACCCACTTTTTGCGCCGCTGGTCGTATTTGTATCTACGTGCGCTTGCACAGTGTCACTCTGTGGCGCCCCTTCAGTTTAATGCCAGCGGAGTAGGAGAACGAAGCCAATCAGTTCATGCTGGCCAAATATTGAGCAATTGAAATCTGAGCCAGGGGGATGTTTAAGATATTTTATTTCTGGCAAAGATGTCATGGCCCTATTCCCCACAGGGTTGTTTACTCCACAGTGCACACAATTTCCGGTAAGATGGTGCATTGCACAAGTAACGGCCAAACTAAACGTTAGTGGTTAGGTAAAATCAGATCCAGTCACTTCAAAATTCATCAGAGTCCACACGTTCAGGTAGTCATCGTTTCGCAATAGCTGAGAGTTCAAGGTTCTGATTTTTTCCCAATGTCATTTGACCAAAACATGGTCAACAGTGGGTCTTAAAGTCAATATAGATCCACTGCATGGCCTGACGTCGCAGCGTGTATGGTGTGGTGTGTGTGTTCCAGGGACGAATGGGACGGGTAGCCAATAAGAAAGCGAGGTGATGGAAACATAGAAGGGAACCCAAAATGTAGAAGACAAAACAAGTTCATGGTACACAAAGTCCAGTGGGTGTTGAAGACATTGTTGTAGTGTTTTGTGTCCTTTAAATACACAAAACAAACTATCGTCATTGCTTCTTCCCAGTTGGCCATTTTTGTTTACTCTGAACTCATGTTTTGTGAAATTTCCCATCTGATATCTGAGTGTTGGTGAGAAAACTCACACAGGCAATATTTCACATGGTACTATTAGTTCATTGTGGACATGAGGCAGCTGGACACGGGCTTTATCAGAAGTGCTATAGTCACAAGCCCACAACCTCACCATCCTGTGTCAATTGCAACACTTCTAAGATTTCGATGTGGTACTTCGATAAAACAGTAGTGACACAACTATTTGCACTGCCTTGCACTGAACCGAAACATTCGACATTAGTTTTAGCAAACAGCTAAAACTAATGTTTTAGCTGTTTGCTAAAACATTAGTTTTTAGTTTTAGCAAACTAAAAACTGGATTCTGTCTAGAATCCAGAATCTTCTCTGGATTCTAGACACCAGAGAAGAAATGGTTTAGGAGCAAAATAACGTGTTGATATTGCAACACTTAATATTTTGAAGAAAACTTCAATTTTCGCATGCAACCAGTCAACCAATTCGAAGCTCAGCTATGGGAAACCTTATCAAACTGTAAAATCAACTGATATAAACTTCCTTTAAAAGCTATGAGAACCAGGGTTGAACCGATAATCCGGTTGAATAATAAATAGACCCAGATTTTTTTAATTTTGGGAGACTGGTGATCAAACCCAACATGCAAAATGCAGGTCACATCTGAACATGTGAGGTCAACGTTAAAACACTGTTACCAACTTATCCCAAATATTACTTCCAAATATTAAACAGGCCAGTTCATTGTCTGCTTTTAAATCATTAGTTATAATAAGGCTTTTAATGTTCTAATTTCTTTTGTATTTTTATTATCTCATTTTGTCTAACATTGTTAAGTATTTTAATTGATTTGGTACACTTTTTGTGTTTGTTGTGTCAATTATGACGCTTTAATTGACACAACATATGTTTAAAAAGGTGCAATGCAAATGATGTGCCATTATTATTATTAGCTTAGCAACTTTGTGGCTATTTTTAGAGACTTTTCACACCAAAAAAAAAATTGGCATTTACTAAAATCGGAATTGGCAGGTCAGGCTTTTTAAAACTGCAATCAGCGCAGCCGTAATGAGAACGCTCAGTTTTAATCCGTTCCAACTCGTTCTGTGGACTCACGAAAGGAAATGATTATAAAAGAAAGCCCAGATCTCCTTGTTCATGCCATGGATTAATCTTTCCAAAAGGAGCACGGATAGGGAAACATGGACGGCCTCCAACAGAGGCCGGCTGACGGAAAGCTCATTCTGGAGTCTGAGCAGAGCTCCACGTCCCCTTGGCTGGTCCTGAGCTCTGCCTCCATCGCTGATGCTGCTGCTGCTGCTTACAATTAGTTCATTACTGAACCAACAGATTCAAAATCATTCGTGTGAAGATTCTATTAGCCTCTGTTCTGAAATTTACATAATGAGACATCACTTAGGTTTCTAAATGCCTTGCAGATCTAAACAGAGATGGCGGTTTTTTCACAACAAAAGCTTTTCTTGGCTCCAACAACAGCAGATGGTGGAAGGAGAGATCGAGTAGCAGAACGAAACCACTTCCAACATATTTATCCTTCAGAAGTGGAGCATGAATGCCAAAGGGCCCCTGAAGCCCCCCCTCTCCCTTCAGGCTTATGTGAGCTCCTGCTTCCATCCCTCATTGCCATTTGATTACAATTCCTCATTTCCATACCGTTATCTCTTCTTTGTCCTCCTCCTTCCTCAGCTCCATCATTTTTGTTATATTTTCTTTTGCCTCCATCACAAGCAGCAGAGCCTTAAGAGAAAATAAGCAAAGCTGCTTTCTGATTTGCTCCTCCGTTCAGGCGAGTGCGGAATCGCCGATCGGGGTCGACTGCTAACTTCTCCTGCACTTAAAAACGCAGATCTGGTACATTTTCACGTGAACCCAGCAGCCACTGCTCTGGCCTACCAAATCGATCTTCTCGGAGAGAGGATGTCGATGTTTGAGAAGATCGAAAATGAAATCGAACAACAAAACAATACAGGAAGCCTTTCCCAGAGAGTGGGAGAGTCCTGATCCAATCAGTTTATAACCCAATAAAAGTCTGAGGGCGGGGAGGAAGCTGTTTCGCTGCTTAGCTCCAGAGAGGGTCCATTCTTCATCACTGCAAAATCTTCCTTGAATACGGAAAAAAATGAACCTTGAATTTTGAAAACGACATAATATTCCGTAGCAAAGTAAAGCCTGTTTTACACAGCACTAACCACTTGCTGTTAGCAAGCTGCTTTGGAAAGGAAATATGAAGCCTGGTCCTATGGCAAGAGATGAAGTTGTGCTTTAAGTTTTATTGATTATTCATTAACCATGTTTCCTATTGCATTAGAAAAGGTTTATGGGAAGCTCGAGATGCTTTTTGGCTTTTCTGAGAGATAATATGCTAAAGAGGTAAAGTGCTTAAGTGGAGATGGAAACCCTGAAACATGCACCCCTTTAACTAGGCTGTTTTATTTGTTAGCATCATTAGCATTAGATGATGTCAGAACAATTACAATTTGCCTGCTCGCAACATATTCCTGAAAATGTCTTTCCATGTTTCTGAGATGTGTGGCAAAATGAAGCCTGTTTTGCACAGTGCCGACCTCATGTGGTAGCACGCTACGGTGGAAGGAGAAATATGAAGGCTGTTTTAGTCATTAACTGTTTCCTATCTCGTTAGAAAATGTTGAACGACAAAAATAACTTCTTTGATTTTGCAAAAAAATACTTTTTATGCTAGCTTGAAGTGCTTTTTGCTAGAGCTAAGGCGCTAAAGTACATTTTCTGAATAAGTTCTGACATAGCAAACGTGGTAAACGACACGATGAATGTTGCAGTTTATTTTTTACATGTTCGACCAAAGTAGTCCACATATTATTTTTGTAAGCTTCAGGTTTTTTTTTTTTTTTATCATTTTTTTTGTTATACTCCTAATTGCACTGACTGAAAAAAATTCAAGTTGTGTTGTTTTTACAGAAGCTGTTTGTGTACTTAAGTGTGGCTGTAGTGGTGCAGAGTTATCAAATAAATCTGTAATTTGGTAAATTTATGCCCGCGTTAAAAAAAGAAATGTTTTAAGTTGATTCAACGCTGATTCTCTGTATCGGATCGGTTTCCGCCGATACTAAACCTCAGATATTGGTACTGAAAGTGAAAAAAGCGGATTGGTGCTTCTCTAAAACTTTTCAATGGCACGGTATACGCCTATTGTTCTATGAAATCAATGTTTAACCGATACTTCAGTCGGATTTCAGACATAAACCAACTTTTCATAACCGCAAAATAAAGTACAGTTCCAAAACACAACACGGTTGGCTACAACACTGTATTAACCGCAGTGCGCCTCCTCTCTTGAAGAGAGAGCTGGTACTGATTCATGTTGACACAAATTCCTGCGCCCCGTCCTCCGCTGACTCCTCGCGGTGTTGTGAACCAGGCCGATAGCCTGCAGGACAGCAGTTAGCTCCGCGGATCACGTCGCTGACCTCCAGCGGCTCCGCTGTCGTCCTTGATCACTAAAAACGCAGCCGTCTCCCACCAGCTGCTCCATCCATCACAACAAGCGTTTGCATCCCAGCAGGTAGTATTCCCCTTGTATCTCTCTCAGAGAGCAGATGTTGCTGCCGAGGGCCTTCGGGAATTGCACAAGAGTGCTGAAACCCGAGTCCTCTGACCAGGACAAACAACCCTCCGACGGAGATTGTTCGAGTATGCACAATCAAACATATTCCCTTCCATGTTTTGTTTATTGAAAAAAATGACATTTCTAACCTTTTCCCTTTGGAACATGCAGCTGTGTTCATAAATCTATACAGCTGTCTAACCGGTTGGCAGCAGCAGCAGCAGCAGCAGAAACAACAGGCTCCCAGATCGGGGACATTATAAGCTGGATGTTATCACAGAGAGGCTTAAAATAGAGCCTTGATCCGATAATGGACTGAAGTTTATGATCATTAATACTCTGGACCCACGTGTCAGTCTGGGCTGAAAGTCCCCCCCCACCCAACCTGCCCACTTCTCCTCATACACAAAGTTTCACAATAAATACAAAAACTCAAACCTTGGAGAGCAACACAGTGTGGCTCACACACTGTTACACACACCAAACAATGGAATAAATGCACCTTCTTTTGCTCTGTTTGAAGGTAAATCAGATCAAACTTCTCTTGGCAGAATTAGTAAAATGATTTCTATTTGCTGGATGCCAGAATAATGATGAGAGTGTGTCAGAGATGTTTTCGAAATCAGAAGTTTACCTCCATCTCATCAGTGTTTGGTAGCATTGCCTTTGACTTGAGTCGAAGATTTTGGGTTTCCTTCCTCAAGTCTCTTACATTAGTTTGCTGGAGTTCTGGTCCATTCTTCCCAGAAGAGCTGGTGGAAGCGACACTCGCACGCCTTTTCAGATCTGCCAACAAATTCTATGTAGAACTGATTTTGTTCTCCTGAATCCACTTTGTAAGCACTTTGGCTGTAAGTTGAAGGTCATTGTCCATTTGGAAGACTAATGTGAGCTCAGGCTTTGAGATCTTTAGATGTTGCTTCAATAATTCTACTTAAGGTTGTTTCCTCTTGATTCTATCTATTTTATGAAGTGCACCCATCCCTTCTGCAGCAAAAAAGCCCCACAACTTGATATTGGAACTTCAACCATTTAGCGATGGTCACTATGGACATGTCTCTAAAGATGAAGATTCCTGTGAACATTTGGAAACTGCAAACTGGTGTTGCTATGTTTCTTTTGGAGTAGTGTTTTCCTCCTTGCTTGAGCAGCATGTTTCACTGTGGATAATAACTGCCTTACCAGCGCCAGCTGCATCTTCACCGGGTCTTTGGCTTAAGCAACATGGCCTCTATGGTCTCAGAAACAAGCAAAGGCACCTCTGTTTCACTGAATCCACGTCTATAGAAGCAATAAAAAAACTTGAAAAATAAAACTTTCCTTGGTGTTTGCACAATTCCCCTTTCCAATGCTTCCACCACTGAAGTGTGCAGCGTGCCTTTGTGTTGGACAGTCACATAAAATCCCCATTAGAAAGGAAAATGTGAAAAAAAATTTGAGGAAACTTGGAGCCAGGACTCCTCTGTTGCCCCAAAGGTTCACCCAGAGTACACATCTTTGTTGTTTTTCCACAAACTAGTTCACCATTTTTGCTGGTTTCCTTAAAAAGACTTCACAGCCTTAGTGTAGAAACAATGGCACTGTGAGGCTTAGGATGGTGAGCAAACATGATGCACACACATATTGTGTTTTCATCCTTTTTGTGTGGCACTGAGCCATTCTTTAATGGCCACGACTGCTGCAGTCATTTGGTAAATGGCTGAATGCAGATTAATCATTCTTCCGCTGCACTCAAAACGTCAGACGTTTCCTTTGGCTCGTTTTATAAAATGGACTGCAGAACGAAACTGGTAAATAACCCAGGAGACATTATAAATATCAGTAAATATCAAACTGTAAAAGAATGAAAAGGTTTGTAAATGTGAAGAGATTTCCCGATTCTGGGATCAATAAAGTACATTTTATCTTTTCTTAGGAAAACTGCACATGTGCTGTTGTGCCTCGTTCAGGGCATAGGCTGGCAGTCCACTGATGAAGCTGGCTTTGTTACAAAGCTAACAATCATCTTTTGTTCTATTTTTAAGATCCTATTTATACCTCGAGTGAAAGGAACTTTGAAAAGTCCATCACCGCACATTGGCACCGCAACCCTGCACTGTCGAGAGAGACCAGGCAGAGTTAGAGGCGGGGTGGTGGTGTGGTGGGGAGGGATGTAGGACACACTTGTAGACATAAAGAGGAGATAAAGAGAGGACAAAATGACTTGGGAGGGATGTGGGTTGCAGAGTCCCAGAAACGGTGAACGGAGAACAGTGCCAGCACCGGGGAAGTGGAGCATCAATTAAGGGCAGCGTGCCCTGGACGGCACTGCAACGTTCCCACAATGCATTACCATCACATCGCTCTTCTGGTCCCATCCTCACACACTCACACACACACTTCTCCTCCTTTAAAAAGGTCTTCTGCAGTCACATCCAACCTGAAATCCAGCGCTGATCTAGCCAGGCTAATGTAGGGCTTTGGCATGCCCTTTGCTAGCCAGCAATGTCTAGCTAGCTAGCTCAATGCGGACGAGATGAACATCCTTCCAACAGAAGGTTCTCTGGGTCACGTTCAAGTCAAGAAATGATGGCATCGTTGTTGTAGGGGTTACGTCACAATAAGAAATTTGGTTTTACAATAAATCGTCCCTGAAGTCGTTGCAATAAATGACAATACTGACCGTTTTCAAGTGCTATAATGATAATGCGCTTTCTTCTAGCTCATCATTAACACTGGAGCTAGAAGACTTTTTTTTTTTTTGGCCCTAGTGGTCTTTATTTGATAGTTAATTGACAGGAATGCAGATAACAAGAGAGGGGGAAGACACAAGGCAAGGGTCATCAGGCCAGGAATCGAACCTGCGGCAGCCATGTTGAGGACTGAGGCCTCCATATATGGGTTGTGCTTGACCCCTGCGCCACCGCAGCACACCCTCCTTGAGACATTTTAAAACGATTCAGAATTCCCAGGATTGCGATTCTTTATAGAATAGGTGTTTCTTGTTTTTTTCTGCACTTCTAATTTAAATGCATAAAAATTTATTTTTGCCACTTTTGACTGAATTCCATTTTGGTACGTTTGGCCTTCCATACATTACTTAGAAATGCTGGGTGGATCAATTGGTTTGAATGTCAGTCTCCTGCTGGTGTGACATGTTTACATTTGAACTCCCTCATCCACCACGACGCCTTGTGCTTAGCGATCAGAGTCACTGCTATTAGCCACAAATGGATTAATTATGTGCTTAAAAAAAACAGTGTTTGTGTGTATTTTTACTTTCCCACCAACTAGATCAAGACTCTTCTGAATAAACTATTTGCTTTGCACTTTCTCAGTTCACAGTGACCTCTCCTGCTGAGATGTGCAGCCCACCTGCAGATCACACACACACGCAACAAAGAACACACTCCTGTTCCTCTTGAATAATTGATCGGTGAGGAACAGGGGCCCACACTGCATACACACCGGGGGGGGGGTAATCAGACACCAGGGAGAGACTCGAACACATCACTCTGCACACAGCTGCAGCTCTAATTGAGCCCCTCTGAGGGTGATAAACCTGAAGAGGTGAGGTGTTCAGGTGCACAGGTAGAGAGTCAGACCAGAGGATGCAAGGATGACACTGTCAGGTGTCTGACATCACTTCCTGGGGTCAAACCCGCCGAAGCGGAAAACACACCGCGGCTTCTCTGCTGCAGGAAGTGGCCTGCGGTCGTCCATTGGCCGATCAGAAAACCAGCTGACCCGCCTCAGGTAACAACAATTATCTGATTGGTTCCAGGACAGAAAGCAGTGACTGTTTGGGATTCAGTCACTGCAGCCACCTCTCTTCCACCACACACACACACATACACACATCCTGCTTCCCCCTTCCTGCTGACGCATCGGTTTCAAACATCCATCATCGGCACCGGCAAACAGAACCGACTCGGATCACTGCCGCTCTGCCTCACGCAGAGGCAGACTCACGCAGGTGTCTGCGTGAGTCACATCTGCTCCAAGTTTCAGCTGCGCCGCAGCGAAAAAAGAAAAGAAGAGAAAAACAATTGAACTTCCCAAATTCTGAATTCAATCGTTAAGCCCAACCTGCACCCATCTCCAAACAAGATAACTCCTCTGAACTGGAAGTGGATGCAGGTAATTGGTTTAAAGTGAAATTCTCACCTGATTGAAAAGGAAAACAAACATGTCCGACCTCGGAGCTTGCTCTCCTAAAGCCTCTAACTCCCACAGGAAAATGCTTGCGACCCTGACAGTGATCCTGCTGCAGCTCAGGCTGTAATTCTTGATGTCTGAGTCTTGCTGTCATCAACAAGAAAATCCCCACCCCCCTTCCCCCAACACACACACACACCTCTAACCACCACCACCGCTGCTGCCTAAGCTTACTTAAAGTCATCACAAGTCGCTTTATAAACAGAACCAACACAAGCGCTGGGATAATGGAGTAGCACTGGAACAGAAACACCAGTGCAATGAAGCTTGAGGGCAAACCAAACAAAGATGTGTGTGTAGTCACATAAACAGCAGGAGATTTAAGACGGCGAGTAAATTCACCACAGTCATCATCAAGGATGATGTGTGCCGTTTGCTTCCTTAAGGTGTAAAAGTGGGGGGGGGGGGGGGGGGGTTTGTGTTTGTTTATTAAAAGAGACGCACTGGAAAAGAGCTGCATTTTTATGGCCGTAAAGCCTGACCTGCCAATTGCGATTTTGTCCGATCACAGTTTACTTATTTGTATGAAAAGCCACTAAATATAGGGACAAAGTTCGAAGTTGCTAAGTTGACAGCAGGTCGGTGACTCTTTTTAACCGCACATGTGCAGGCAGGTCCGTCAGTTCCCTCTCATCGCAGAGCATAAGGAGACAGTATGTGATTTTCAGACCTTCGCGGAGGTGCATACGTTTGGTTTCACCTCATCACTAATCTCCAAAATTAAGGAAACCGTGGCTGGAAACTGGGAGACTCCTGTCATGGTAACACTAGCTGCGCTTATCAGGTTTATTGCTCCAATCAGGTGCTTAAAAACACAACTTTCTCTTAATGGTATCATGCCTTGGACAACAAGATGGGTTATTTACATTTGGAACAGCATGTACATATGCAAGTAAAAGAGTGCTGTGTTTTTACTCTTTCCCTTGTGGTTTCTCTGTATCCACCTGGACTCACTAGTGAGCAGGCGGCTAACGACCTTCCATTCAAAGAACTGGGTGGGCTGGAAAATTGGCTCATGCTGGGGGAAGGGTCTGAAGTGAAAATACCGGAGGCTGCCACCGCCCATAAGCCAGCAGTACAACACAGGGTTTTCACCAGCACATCATACGCCTTGACGGGTCACCAGGACTTAGTCGCCCAGGCTAACGCTAGGTTAACAGTTGAAGCATTAGCCTCGAAGTGCCTGGATGTACGCCTCTGAATTTTTGTAATTTGGCACCAAAACGGACAGTGGTCTTGTATCTCTACAAGAACACTGGTCGCTTATCTTCAGAAAATACTGCGCCGGCGTACATGTCAAGTATAATAGCTAAAACAATTGAACTTAAACCTCTAAAAGCGCCAGCTTAACTCGGCCTTAAAGAGTAATCCTCTGCGTATGACGTTACATCCACAGCGTCGCGCAGTGAGACGGATGTGAGCGCACACATCGTTGTGAGCAAAGAATAACGTGCGATGTGTGCATTTCCGTCTCACACGTGCTCACTTGATGTTCTGGCAGGTGTGCGTCGTTCTGTCAGTGCAACTTGACAAAGACTATGGAAATACGCGACACGACCAGCCAATCACAGACAGGCCTTTTCATCCAATCGAAACATTCTCCGCATTCCTAAACAAAACGTTCCGAGCAGCCCTACCATCGGCCTTGTGGGGGGAAACCCTGCGCAATCAGGTGGGTGATTTATCATATCGGACTCCTGCCAAACAGAACATTTTGAATGTTGGCCAAAAAGCTACAGTTTGTGTCTCATCCGACTAGAGATGAGACACAAATTCACCGTCTCCCAAGCTTCTGGATGTCTTCCCCTTCTCCCTATATCCAGTTTTTTTTTTTTGTTCAATACAGGACACTAGAGTCTAAAAATATATATTTTTAAGCTCCAAAAGCTTCACAGAGAAACTATATTTACACTAAGAAAAATTTTAAAAACAGGAAACTACTAATTATTTGACTTGAAAAGACTGCCAGTGGCGCTTTATTTATAGGTATCAGAATAAAGGGGGCTGTATGAAAATACAATTTTCCTTTAGATATACCTTAAAAACTATAACAATTGTTCTCCATTACACAACCTTACACCACTTTGCGTTGGTCTGCCACGTAAAACGCTAATAAACTACATTGACATTTGCAGTTGTAATGTAACAAAACATTTTACCTCACAAAATCACAAGTTTTTTTTTTTGTTTGTTTGTTTGTTTTGTTTTAAGGATACACCATTTGCAGATTTCTGGTAGATCGCTGACCTTTCGATCTTTAAAGAGCCCAACCTGCTGATTTTTTTATTTTTGTCTGAAAAGTTGGGAAGGTCAGTGACAAATTTTGCAAAGTTGGCAGCAATGGGGTGAATATTGGCAGAGCGATAGAGGACAGTGGCTGATTTTCAGTCGGATCGGGTCGGCTTCACATGTGAGCATCACCAATTTCCCAAAACGAAGGACTGATTTATCAGTGGATCCCTGGTTTCTTGTTGTTGTGTTTTTTGGGGGGGTTTTTGTTGGTAAATTAAAGAAGTAGTAGAAGCTTTGAGCATCATACCAGGCTGCCAGCTTAGACTGAAATGGAGTGATTTGCAGCCAGTGGGAAAGCTGTGTTCTTGCCAGAGGGGAATTAGTGAAACGGCTCAGCCTTATAACTGAATGGTCACAATGATTAACTCCATGTAATGAATAACACGCCAGCCTGGGAGCATCAAGCTGCCCTACTAGCAATGATGCTGTGATGTCATTGTTAAAATGTTAGGAAAGAATCATTAAGAGCCTGAAATGATGCTTCCCACTACAGACTGCAGTGCGTGTGTTTTCACACAGCACAGCCAACGAGCGCCCCTGTCCACGCTACAGACTTTAACAGCGAGGAATAAAGTATAAAGAGTCCATTTTTATTCAAACGTGGTAACAAAGTGTCACCGTGGAGTCCCAACAGGCTCCGGGTGATGATGCCTCGGGAATATAAAACAGGCGTTCGGGGCGGTCTACTCACGTTCCGAGGACTTCTCGAAAGTCGAAGCTCTTCTTGATGTCGTCGACCTGCTTCTTCCACGTCCCGCCGCCGCCGCCGCCGCCGGTGTCTCCGTTCTCCCGGGCCATGGCGCCGCTTCCGCCGGCCGAGACCGGGCTGCGCGCGCCTCAAGGATGCGAGAAGAAAAAAAGAAGAAGAAGAAGAAGAAGAAGAAGAAATTCCTCTAAAAGACAAACAAAACTATAAGATGGTGCAGTGGGAGAAAATGTTATAAAAAGAAGTTGAGTGGGAGAGGTTTTCGAGAGTTGTGCTGGTGTACGGTCCGCTGCAGCAGGACCATGTGAGTCCAACTGCAGGTTACCTTATCTCTCTGCGCCTCTCTCTCTCTCTCTCTCTCTCTCTCTCTCTGTCACCTCGCGGACAACAAGCTGTCAAGTTCACAATAAGATATAAGCACTTCCGAAAGCTCTTTCAAAATAACAGCTTACACTAGCCGGCAGATAAAACGACATAATATTGGCAAAGTAAGCAACATTTTCACTTCAGAAACGATTTGCTTTTGCTGCTGAATTGTTGAATTAAGTACACGAGGATATTTATTGTTTAGAATCTGTTATGTAGGTTATCCAGGCATCAGTTTGGTACAAAGCGCTATGATACCCATGAGCCTTTCAAGTCTTTCAAAAACCCCTGTTCGTCAATGAAGCTTCTTTGGGAAATAGCATTAGCAACATTAGCATTAGGGATGCCTGAGCTGCTGCGACGTGTTTAGCAAGGAGATGCTATTTTAGGCTGGAATAGTTTTGCTAACAGGCTAACTCCTTTTAGCACAACTTGAACACAGAAATAAGTCTTTCCCAGCGTCCAATCAGAGCGTTTTATACGTAGAAATGTGCCAGGAGAGGCAGCTCTGTCATCTATTGCTGTTAATTTTAATTTCAATAAAGCTTGCTGGATAAAGTACAAATATCAAATAGGGTATCCTGTTTCTAGAAAGAGCTGCTTTTGTCATACTAGGTATCGTCACCTTCCTAAAATAAAGACCTAAAGTGATTTTGGCAAAAAAAAAAAAAACAATTAATTAATTAATTGATTGATTAATTAAAAAACACCACTTCTTTCTTGCCTAAAGATGAATTAGACCAAAAGAAAAGAAAAAAAATCACTTTGGGCAAACAGGGTAACTTCGGTCATTATGTTAGGAAGGCGACGATATCTTATTTTGAAGGCATCTCCTCGACGTTTCCTACATGGAGCAGCTTCTGTGTGTAACTTAATGGAAATTGTCATGCCACCTGCAATTGTCTGAAAGCAGTTAATTGATGCCAGTGTGACAGCTTGATGAGCTCCCTGGCCCCCCAAGCCCCCCCAGCAAAGACTTTCTGGGATTTTTACCATCTCCACTTGCCCTCCGAATGCATTCCACTGTGGCGTTATTACAGCACTCCATGTCGTTAAGACAGTAATACAAAAACAAAGAGAGAGAGAGAGAGAAAAAAAAGCTGTCCATGCATCCTGTTTGACTTGACAGCATGTGTGTGTGGCCTGCAAGCTGAAGCCGCAAATTCGCAATGCACCAATTTGCTGACAACCGTCAAGCATCCGTAATCCCCAAAAGGCATCTGCGTTGCAGTTCACCCTCGCAACCCACCCCGTGAGATCAGCAGGGACCCCAGCTGCAGCAGCTGCACGTTCACCTGGGTTACCAAAGGCAGGAGTTTGCAGAGATGCTCTGCGGCAAGCTGCAAGCTGACGAAGGGGGGTGGCGAGTGGGCTCAGGCCAGCTGAGGTCATGCCATGGTTAAAGCTTGCCCTACACCCGGCTTCTGGCCTCGTTATATCTTTGTGTGTGTGTGTGTGTGTGTAATCCAGGAGGAAAACACAACAGCAGAAGAAGGGAGTGAAGGGGGAGGCAATGTGTTGCAACTCCTCATGAGTATTCCGGCTGCAAACTACTGCAGCTCTTCCTCGGCGGCGGCAGAAGCAGCAGCCACGGAAAACTCCTCTCTCTCTCTTTCTCTCTCTCTCTCAACCCCCACCCACCCGTCTCTTCCTCCTGCTCATCCTAATCCTTTACCATGAGTCAGCAGCTCTCATCTCCCCCCCCTGATGAAAGATGATTACCCAGCTGCAGAGGGAAGCGGAGGAAAGGAGGGACGCTGGAATGGGTAGATCCAGGCTGAAGGTCAACAGAGAGCAGGGGTTAAGCAGAGGACGTGTTCACAGCAGCTTCAGACAAACACAAACAAGTCCGCTGGGAGGCAGCGATGAAGCTTTAGTGAACTACACTCTACCCGACGAGCATTACGTTCTCAATCGGTTTGCTAATCAGCAGGAGAATAAAGGTGTCTTCACACCTGACGGTCCAGTAGACTTGGTTAAATGTGTCGTCAAAGTTGCAACGTCTTGTCACATTTCCAGCCGGTTCGCTTTCACACGGCACCGTGTCAAAACGATCCAAACCCTTTGGAAAAGCGTCACCCCTCACCTGTGGTGGCGCTGCACCGAGAACCACTGAAGGAAACGACAGGAAAACTTCTGAAGAAGACACCGAGCGCAACTTCCTTCTTCATGAAACGTAAACGGACATGGAGGAGAGTGAGGTTGTAGCGGTAAATGTGCCACACAAAGACTCATTTATCCCACTTAGTGCTAGGCCAGCTTTTGCTTTACTTGTATTCACCCAGAATGCCTTGCGCTACAGTCCGCCTCCTGCTTTTGAGTTGGTCCGCGTTCCGCTTAGCATTCACATATTTGAAATGCAACAGAGTTAACGTCAACTGAACTGAGGTTCATCCGTGGACCAGAGTTCGCTTTTTCTTGGTCCGCATCAGAGTTTGACTGTGCATTCACACCTCCCCAAAAAACCATAAACATCTATCTGAAACAAACTTTTTGGATATACTCTAATTTACTGAGATGTGCATTTCCCCAAGAAATTATGAACTCCATCTTTCAGATATTTGCTGAGTCTTTCCACCATCTGCTTTTACCGTGGTGATTATAGCAGCTTCACCGGACTCTTTTCATCACTAGCACCTGCTTGGTAATTACAATGTTTAAATAGAACACTTTATTAATGCATTTCGGGACAGTTCTCGTGGCATAGGATCTTCTAAGTTGCATCCACCTAACCCTGGCAAGGATCTGACCTTTAAGTAAATGGAATGTGAACATGACATGCTCAGGATTTCCAAAAAAAATGTTGTGTGATGCATGATCATGGCGCCCTAGTCAAACCTGACTGCTTCCCAGATTACTGTGGGCCACTTTAGCTGGCAAATGTCCTTTTTTTTTTTCTCTCTCTCTCTCTCTCTAATGAGCATTGACAAGAGTTGTGTCTCATACACTGCTGCGTGTCTTCGGCAGTTCCCCTGAAGTACTGCGACTCTCAACTCCCTCACTTCCTCCTTCGCCAAATGATTGCTCCACAAATCCAGTAAAGGCGGGGAGCCTGGGTGGGGTGACCGGGGCCGTGTCCCACGCGTGCACAGCTCATTTTGCTCCCAGCGTAATGAGAAGTGTTACGTAAAAAGGAAAATCAATTTCTTATTCGCTTGTTTAGTGCGCCCGCTGCACCGACAGCCGGTCAATATGACAAGAAGTTTAATGTGTTTTTTGTTTTTTTGTACGTGTTCTTTTTCTTCTTTTTTTGGAGCTTGTGTCCACAGCAATGCATGATGGGAAGAAACAGGATCCGGGACTTGACCGAGAGGGCCCCTGAGGCAGCTGGGAGCAATGAGTGTGTCAAAGGGGCTCTGTGGAATTTAGAGGTGCAGGAGCAGAGATAGATTATTATAACTTATAGACGATTAAGTGATTGAGAGGTTTAAATGGTAAACTGGCGAACACGCGCTGGTTCATTTTAAATTAAAGAACATTACTGCAAATAGCCCATAGAATAATGCAATTTTTGGTCAGGAGTAAATTCTTCCCTGCTTTTATTTCCACCTCAGGCATTTAGCTTTCTGCTCCAGACTGTTTGAAGTGACAGAAGACTGCAGCAGAACGAGGGAATGGCTTCAAAGTGTCTAAATCAGCTCAACATGAGGAGGGGACACTTAAACTTACCGCCATTGTAGCATCTTTGCGAGTTAGCCTAATTTGTTTTTCACAGTGAGGAAAAAAGAAAGAGGCAGCAGTCAAAATAGTTCCTAATTATTTTAGGATCACTTTTAAAAAGCTGAGATGTGATCAGTTGTTATGGTTCCTGTTTGGCAGATTTTAGACACACTTCCACTGACCCACATATAACAGAGCTAATTTAGCCGTTAGCACTTCCGCTAACTCTGGAAACGTTTAGCACACTTAGCTTCCCCTAAATTGTTACCATTAAGTAGTCAAAAGAAAAAAAAAAAAAGGACAGAGAGGTGGGAAAACTTCTGCTAATAGCTGAGCTAATTTAGCACATACCTGTCAAAGTATGTGCTAAATACGGTGCTACTGTCACAGTCAGTTGGAAAGTAATGCAAGTGGAGAGGTGCGGGGTGATGATAATACGGGAGCACAGTGGGAAAGGGGAGCAAAAAAAACGGGAGTTTCCCAGTCAAAACAGGACACTTGACAGGTAGGAAAATTTTAGCATTCAGCTCTTTCTGCTAACTCTGAAAACATTTAGCGTACTTAGCTTTCCCTAAATTACTATATTATTTTACAAACTGGTCAGGTGTTTTCTTTTTTAAAAGAAAGGCATACCATTTTTCAATTGTTTGGACATGTTCTTTGGACAGATATGTCTGATGAATAAAAACAAATAAATAATAATAATAAGAAAACCTTCTGAGCCAAGTCAAATGTATATCTCATAGGGGGGACCTAACGTTTATCTCAGTTATGAAGTACATACATAATGAGTAAAACAAGATTTTCAAGACAACATTCATTTTTATTGTTTATGCCCATTAAAATCACTTTCTCTCCCAGAGATTAAAAAAAAAAAAATCAAAAATGCGAAGGGTTAACCCTAACCCTAACCCTAAGTCAATATTTATTGGGGTGCTCTACTTTTTTCCACATTAACTGTTCATAACTTCTACATGCACTTATTTCAATATATAAAAGCAGGAAAGTGAGACCCTCCACAGTTACAGAGGACGGGAAAAACCTGACAGAAAAATATGATCTCCAGGAGTTGCTAGCATGATTCTGTGACTCAAGTTCCGTTTCTCAGCTGTGACTCGGTCCAGAAGACGTGGTACAGAACAGCGTGAGGTCAAGAAAACGGTATAAAAAGAAATGACAGCGGGGAAACGAGTCTCTTCACACACATTATCCAAAAAGCTGACATCACTGGGGAGGATTCTCCTCCTCCTCTTCGGATTCCTCCTGCTGGCTCTTCGTCTGAACAAAGTAGAAAGCAGAAGATTTGAATGAAACGTTATTGGATGCCAGGCAACGTACAGAGCAGGTGTTTAAGAAACAACCCAACAAGCTTCACACATTTAGGAAAAAAAGCTGGTAGTTCGAAATAATTTTTAAATCACTAAAAAGCTGAGATATAATCAGTTGCTATGGTTCTTTTTAGACAGAGGTGGGCGTACTTATGCTAATAATGGAGCTAATTTTTTTGTCTAGCACTTTTGCTAATTTTGAAAGCTTTGAATGCGTTTAGCTTTCCCTAAATAAATTCCAAAACACAAAATTTTCTTGGCCGTTTTGAATTTCTCCAGCAGTTAGACGTTTATATTTCTGCTCTTATTTTCAAGTGGGTGAAGACTTTTTGTGCAACAGTGCCATTTTCTCTCTTCACATTTTTGTTTTTTTCCCCCCCTATAACGTAATTTCTAGCAACAAGCAGACAGGAACAAAATAAAACAGACCGTAGAGAACAAGACATAAACATAAATACAATATTTAAGGACATTACAGAACATGGATATTAGAATATCAAAATTAAATTGGTGCTTGAGGGTTGTGGTCTTTCAAGGGCAGATATAGTTTGAATTCAAGTTAGCAGGTTAATGGATTAGCGGTTTAGCACTTTAGCATTAGCATCTGCCCAATACTGTACTGGTGTACAAGCAACCTTTTAGCTAGTTTGGAAACTGCTTTTAAATTCCTATCATATCTCTGTCACGTTTTCTAACGTGCAGACACCAGCACCCACCAGCTTCAGAAAGTCGATGAGCTTGTAGGTGTCCTCCCCGGCGGACAGGTCCACGAAGTCCCGCGGTATCCTGTAGCTCAGGCACGGACTGGGCTGCACCGTCACCTCGCTGGTGGTGTAGCGGAACGCCGGGCCGTCCTGCGACACAAACCGGGAGACGAGCTCAGCCGTCACGGAGGGATCCGGGCCAGGGCGCGAACGCCGTGCGCTTTGGGTGAAAACTGGCTTTGCTGACCTGCTGCTGACGGTCGACGACTTCTCCGGACATCAGCTCGTCCCAGCTGAACAGCAGCGAGTCGGTCACCTCTCCGAATGGGTTCAGGTCGATGAGCCACACCCTGCCCTGCAAAAAACAAAAACAACCTGTGCTTAGGCTTCCTGTTCAGCTTTAGTCACATCACAACCACTACTGGTGTTTCATATGCAAAAAGAATTCAAGGAAAGCTTCAAACTGTGAATCAGGAAGTAAACAATACATGGTTGTTTTGAAAATGTACATCTGAAAAGGGTGAAAATGACCATGATAAACCATAACATTGTTGTTTTGGCTCTCAAATTTCAATACGCTTTGATTTTGTACAAGAACACTGAACACTGGGACCTGGAAAACATTTCAGCTGTCCAAAACAAACACAAAGAAAATGAAAAACTATTTAAAATATGAGGCATGCATCTCCAAACCCTCCCACTGTAGCTCTCTGGCTGAATTTTTAGTGTTTTTGTTTTCCATAAATATAGAATTTAGGTGGGGGAAAAAAAATACTGCATAGTTTTTTGTGCGTTTGTTTTTTTGTGTGTAAACCTAAAAACAGAATTAAAAGTTCCAGTTTTTCATTTAACCATCAAACTTTTTTTTTCTCCATAGCAGGCGTTTACATAAAAAGGGCAATCTTTTTGCCCTGAACTAATTTTATTTAGCGGCATCGAGGGCGAAGCCTGCAGCGTACAACTAGGTGCTGCTTTCCGTTAATCCAACACAGAAAACCTTTAAGAAACTCAAAGTGTGTGTTTGTATTATGAAAAACTGTGGAAGAGTCCAAGAGGCCTTATAAAGTAGATAAACGAGTTACCTGGCTGTCTCTGTACACGTCAAACACGACTGGAAATTAGAAGAAAGGGAAAAAACATTATTTCATTGTTTTCTTGGCTTTCACACAACACAGGAACCGTTTGAGATGAAATATTAAAAATTTCAACACAGGAAAGGACCCAGACTCATTCATCTCTCCCAGCCATGTCAGTAAGCTCATTTGCATCACCGTGAATGAAATGATGACTCACAGTCTTCGTCCAGGAAGCGGTACTGAACGTGCTGGCTGAAGAAGTCCTGGATGGCCTGGGAGATGTGCTGCTCCTGCTTCAGGATGTGGTGGTAGTACTGTGTGTAGTCCCTCTGGGAGACGGCTGCCGGACCGCGCAGACAGACACACGCCAGTGAGCGCAGCTCAAATTGGATTTTTATAATTAGCCCGCCGCACACAGGGCAAGGCTCAAACTCGGCCCGTGCTCCGGTTTTCGGCAGGAGACGCTTTCTGCTTATGCTTTTGATCCTTATTCAGATTTTGGTTTTGGTTCCCCCCCTCCCCCATCACAGGGCGCCAAAAACGTCTGCCTCATGCTGCAGTGGTGAGCGTGAAGGGTTCATTTCTTACCGATCAGTTCATTTTCTTTGACGAAGCAGCGAAACTCTCCGCCGGGAATCAGCTCCGCCCACTTCCTCAACACCAGCTGAGGACACGAGGACACCAACCGTTACCATCTAAACCGGGGATGCAACTGACGATTGTTTTAGTAATCAATTATTCTGACGATTGATCGAACAAAATTTGTACATTCTGCAGATTTTTTCTTGCCACTTAAGCCTAATGAAGATAAATATAATGTCATTTGCTGCATGTGAAGAGCTCAGTCCTTTCTGCTCGACTTATCAATACAGTCTAGAGTTAATCTGTTGATTTTTTTTTTTTTTTTGATTAACTGATTAAGAATTGGACAGCAAAGGTGCTTATTTGGAGACATTTTTTCTTTTTCATTTTTAGAAATTTTGAATCATGTGAAGCTATAACTATCCCACTAGAGAAGTTCTGGGTAGAACATATTTACATTTAAATCTTTAATTTAAAAAAATGTATATATATTTTGTGCTGCTTTGTATGTGTTGTTCTTTCAGCTAATTCATTTTCTTTTGAGCCTGTATACTCCAGTTAGCAATTAATTGGTAAATTAGTAGCTGACAATCATTTATTTTTGACGATTAATCGCGATTCATCGTTTCAGCCTTAATTCAAAAATACTAGCCAATCAGAATTAAATATGATGGAGCTGTTGACATTTATGGTTCTTCATAAATGTATACCAGCTGGTCTCCGTGGTGCATTTAAACTAGCTTCTCATTCGTGTTACATCCAAGTTCCTCTGAAATATTGAATTTTTGTCAATAATGACACAAAAATGAATAAAAACGAATCTCCTCTGTGTTTCTGTATTCAAGCACATTTAAGAACCCGATCAGGACTTTTAATGTTGGGCTATTTTATAACAACAAATTTTTGAAAATTACCCTTTTTTTTTTCCCCCCCACTTTTCAAATGTGATTTGCGTTTTTTTAAATCAACCTGCTGCTGTAAGTGTTTTGTGTGTATGAAAAAAAGCCTCCTGCATATGAATGCACTGAAGCTGCAATATCTAAACATATTTCCAAATGAAGACTAAAGCACCTCATAACTGATGACTGGATCTGGAGAGTCCTGGTCGCTACACCGGAGGAACCTGCAAAGCAAATCACACCAAAGCTAGTTAGCGGTTTGGCTAGCAGTGGTCTAGCCAAACCATTGATTTCCTATGAAAAGAATTCATAAAATTCATATTTGTTATGCTGTTGTTTCCAGTCCCCATGCATTCCGGTAGTTTCTGAGGGTTTCCAAAGTGTACAGCTGTGTGGTATTTTTTCTTTTATTTTGTAACTTTTTATTCAGCGGAAGAAGAGTATATAATATAAAAACTTGCTAAACAAATGACTATTTCACATTTAAATAATCTTTCTAGACAATATATCTTAAATGCCTCTCTGTAACTAGTACACTTAGGAAAAACATATCAAATTGCTATTTGATATGTTCATATTCGACTGTACCACTAACAGTCGAATATCCAGCTCTGGAAAAACTGACGAGCCCACTGATGACCTCCTGGTTATTCCACCAAATATTGATTTCTGAATTTTTCCTGAGTTAAAACAATAGTTTTATTGTTTCTAAATGAATACTAATGTGTTTTCTTTGCATTAGTTGAAGTCTGAAAACACTGCTTCTTCTTTGTTATTTTGACCATTTCTCATTTTTTGCAAATAAATACGACATTTTTGATTGGAATTTGGGAGACATGTTGTCATTAGTATATAAGATAAGAGAAACATTTACATTTTACTCAAACATATGCCTATAAAGAGTCAAATCAGAGAAATAGATCATCTTAAGTGGTCTCTTTTTTGTCCTGTATCTATGAAAGATCATGGGGGAAGATGGAGACAAAACCACTGTAAAAAAAACAAAAAAAGAACAACAACAAAAAAACCAATTAAAGCGGAAATAAAAATTATAATGGGGTTTATAGCAGATTAATTTCTGATATAGCTTAGAAAAAGTTTACTTACAGGAGCTGTATAATTTTTTCCCCCCCAAAGATTTATATAACAATAAAAACTCATTTTGTAATGCTTTTCCAATAGGGAGAACAGGGCGCGGTCTTACGGCTGCGTGAGGTCGTGCGTGATGAAGTCGGAGCTTTTGAAGAGCAGGAAGACATCGCTGAGGCTGCGGCACTCCAGCGAGCTGTTCAGAGCGATCCAGTTGGCGTCCTGTCAGACACCACAGATGACAGAGGCTTTATCGGACGCTCCGCCACATCAGCAAACTCAGTCGTCTGTGTGTGTTTTACCCGCGGAGCGCTCCAGTTGAGTTTGGGGAAGACACACCCACCCAGGGCGTTGATGGCCTCCAGCACTGTAGAAGCGAATTCTGGGAATTCGGGAGCCTTGAAAAAGTCATCACAATTATATTGCCATAAGCAATGGACACTCAGTAGGCATGTTAATAGGTACACAATGCTACACTATTTTTTTTTTCCACTAATAGCATTTCAACATAAGTTCAACTTTAAAACATTTCTGTGAAATAAATCCAGAAAGTCTTCCATGTTCCTTCATCCGGATGAGACGAACATTGCAACAAGAAAACGCGTCCACTGAACTACTCACAGTGGCTATCGCTGTCGTCTCGTCATCCGACCACTAGAGGGGAGTAGAGAAGCAACGGAATTATTACAGAGTGAGAATTAGCGGGAAAACAAATCAGATTTTAATGCCTGTGGAAGAGAAATTTGAACATGTGGTGGCAGCATGTTGCTGCGATTGTGTATAATACGGTAGTCATTTATACCAAATCTAAATGGGAATTTTGCCCAACCCAGATAGACACACTTAGAGCAGATTCACACTAAAAAATGGCCAGATGGTCAAAATTTAAAGAGCAAAACGTAAACATAACAGTCTGTTTATTTACTATTTTTTTAATACCAAAATAATGTGTAATTGCGCTAATTCATGTTTTCAAATGCACAGAAAACTTCAGAGTGCCCTCTGCACTGACTCAGGTAAAAAAAAAAAAAAAACTCTTCTTCTCCAGACATTCTGTTGGGAGATAAAAGGAAGTTTCTCCAATCTTACCTGTACGTCTTCCTCAGCATCTGACTCGTTGTTGTTGGTTTGTATTGGCTGAGAGTTGTGATCACTGGGGAGACAAGAGGAGGAGCGCCAGTGTAAAATTCAAGATTTGGATAAAACTCCGAGCCCCGCACAACCCTGCCCAGATGGCTGAGGCACAGCGTCCAGAACCCGTCGACGTTCAATCTGTTACCTTCTGTCTTCTACACACTTTCATTTTCCTTCTTTTCAGAGCAAACTTCTCCAGGTTCTTTTCCTACCCGCTCCCTACTGTCCATATACATCACAATCTCATCTGTAAATAGTATAATCCACCAGGATCTCTGTCTGACCTCACGTACAGATAAAAGAAAACTCAAACAATGTTTAGCTTGATGAACTCTAACCTGTCAGAAACTACAAACTGTCAGAAAATAAAGGCTGGTTCTGATATTTTAGATATATAAAATAAAACAAAACACCCGAAAACAATACATAAAATGAAAATAAAAATCACACCCAACTGAAAATAATTAAAGAAATAAAATTGATTAGAGCTCTGTGAATAAAATAGTTTGTCAAAAAAAAAAAAAGAAGTAATCAGAAAGGAAATTACTGAACTAATTTTAATTTATGCAATTAATTTCTTATCGTGACATGTTTATTAAAGAAGAAAAATCTATTAAAATGGGCTGTTTTCAATCAGAGGGAGATTTAAGAAAATAGTTTATGGAAGCATAAATATGTAAATAATTATTTTCTACAACACATTTTGGATAAGAGACAAAAGTCTAAATGGGGATCAGAAACAACAGAAGTTAAAATAGGTTGTGACAGTAGCAAAATTAATCGTATAAAGTTTTAATTTCTGTGCAGTTCAGCACCATTAATGAAAACATGCACCATGTTCCGTGAACTGTTCTATTTCTCTCTCTCTCTGTGTGTGTGTGTGTGTGTGTGTGTGTGTGCGTTTGTTTCTAATACCTTGTGGGAACCATTTTTCTGACAAATACTATGTTGTGGGGACCCACTGCTCCTTGTGGGGACTGAAGCCTGGTCCCCACAAGGGGAAACGCTGTTTTTGGGTAAGGGGTCACATTTAGGACTAAGGTGTGAATTGAGTTTTGGTTAGGGTTAGGTATGTAATGGTTAGGGTTAGGATAAGGGTAAAGGTAAGGTTTAGGCTGTAGAAATGAATGGAAGTCAATGGAAAGTCCCCGCAAAGATAGCCGCGCAAACATGTATGTGTGTATGTGTGTGTGTGTGTGTTTGAGTGATTTCATACCTTCCAGAGACTACCAGTGTCCCGTCGTCCAGTAAATAGTCTATTACATTCTGAGGCAGTGGAAGGATCAGACTGGGAAACCAGACAGAGATGAATCAGAAACAGATCATGAAAGCTTAGGAGAATCTAAGCTCAGCTGGACTCTGACAAATATTTCACAACACAAACAACAAAACAGAGGTTACAGATGTGTAAATGTGTCTTGTTGCTGACGCTAGTCGTGTTTTACAGAAACAGAAACAAACCGTGGGCGTTCACCTTTTTATCGTGTGCTTCTTAAATATCGGATACCAAACAGAGAACTGACAGTGGACAACTTGCTCCTTCTTCATGCTGCAATATCCTGAGAAGGAAACATGTCCGTCGCTAAATGTCCTCCGAAACCTTAGACCATTTTAAAATTGCCATGGTCTCCAAAAATTCGTTTACTGTCTCACAAATATCAGAAAATGTTCCCATTCTATTAAATACAACATTTTATATTTATTTAACTTAGAAAACTGTGCTTTGCGTGAAACGCTTTCCTTTTTCGCGGAGGAGCTATTTTGGAGATGCACACAAGGACGTAAAATGAGTGCGTACACGCACATAGATCGTTTATTAGTGTGATGATTTATTTTTAAACTGCTTTTTTTTTTTTTTTTTTACAAGGAAGATCGCATTTTCAGCTAAACTAAAAAGCCCAATTTGATTATTAACTACTTCTTAAAAATACATTAGAAGAAAATTCCTCAAAAATCTTTTTATTACTTTAATTTGTTTGTACATGGTGTAATCACAAATGGCACATACGACCTAACTGAACAACAGCAGCACACCTAGAGTGAGACACAGTGGTGGCAGCAGCATGCTGTGGTGGTGATACTATGTCCTGTATGTAGGCAATTTATATTTTTTTAAATTGAAAAAACCCCCAAAAAACATTAAAAATCTGTTATATATTTTTAAAACGGATAAAAGAAAAAAAAATTCTTCTGAGTCACTGACATGGTTAGTAGCTTTGATTTAAACAGAAAATGAAGAGTTTAAATAATTATCCTATCATTCTCTTGGCTTTATCTGTTTCCTTTACTAATCTAAAAGAGCATCAAAGAACGTGCTGATGTATTTATCTACCAAAAACCTTCAGTAAAATTGAGAACACTTTAAAATTTATTGTTCAAATATGTTTCTGCTAGAACTTATAACTTTATATAAAAATGTTTAATTTTTTTTTTTAAATTAGATAAAATAAGACAACAACAAAAACTGGTCTGTGACGTTTTCCTTTCAACAGGAAGTGGTGTCAGAGTGACTCATCGCTGCAACTTTACCCTCTTTACCCTGCTAGTTAAGCACGGTTGGGATTTCACGTGAGTTAAGTTTCGTTTCTTTGAGTTGAAAGGAAAATATAATGCTGAAGACACGCAGACTAGGAAGCGTCGGGCCACTTTCAACTACAAAGTTCAAAGCCTCAGTTTAACGGACAGAAAACCGGTCTGAGCCAGAATAACGTTGAATAAACAGGGACAAATTGACATTTTTGTTGTTCTGTTGTTGCAGCTAACTGGGTAACTAAGGACTGTCTTCGAGCTTTAAAGTACCACTTATGGCTTTTAAACGATGTTTGCTTACACATATAATTAACAGTAGGTTAATTTTGTACAGGCTTTCTGACTGGACGTTCTTGCGTTTTTTTTATAGTGAAAATGAGCAACCCCGAGGACCCTAAAGTGACAACAACACCACATATAGTCAAAGAAGAGGTTTGTTGAAATGGTTGTAATTACTTCTAACAGTTGTGTATATTAATGCAGTAACAATTTTACCAGACATTTTAGAAAGTTTTATTAAATAAGAGTTTGTTTTTTTTTGGGGGGGGAGCTCTAGTGTTAGTGCCATTAAAATAACTTAATATTCAGATAGGTGTATTCTAGCAGGGCCGACCCAAGATTGACTGGGGCCCTGGGCAGGACTTGATTTGAGGAACCCAATTATTGATCAGCGACGACAGTTTAAACAAGAATGTATAACAAGATGTAGCTGCTTTAAAAAAAAAAGAGCAACAATTATTCTGCCGAATACAATTTTTAAAAATGTCATCAGTTCTAACGATTCTTGTTATTTCGCTCTGATACAGAGCTACGCAAAGATCTGGAATATTCCTACGCAGTGCTGAGCGTGAAAGCAGTTTTATTAACTTATCATGTGACAGCGTGTTAATGAAACTGATGAATGCAGGCAATATATTGGGAGATGGAGAAGAGTTTGCAACCAGTAGTATGAACTTGGCTCACATTATTTCTCGGTGGTACGCATACATTTTTGTACTTTTTTTCCTAAACTGGAAGTAAACTATGCATGTCAAGATATGAGTAGTTAAGAAAGTGTCATTATTAATCCGTATAAAGTCCTGCGATTCCTAAGGGAGTTCAGTTCATGAAAAAGTTTTGAAATGCTATCGCATTGCACAAATGATCACCTTTTCTGATTCTGCTCTTAAAGGAGTAACACAAGTACAACAGACTGATATTAGGCGGATAATAGTGGCGCTACCAGTGGGTAGCGTTTATGTACAATGTTAGGGGGAGCTCATAAAATCCTAATAAATTGTTTTTAGTTTAATGGAAGAAAACATTGAGTAATTTAAATGAGAACAAACTGTTCATTATCAACTGTTTGTGTTGCAGGTGTTGGCAGAAGGAAAATGGGTAAAGCTGGAACAGACCACATACCTGGACCCTGCAGGAAACACCAGGTGGCGCTCAAGCCTTCATATATGCTTTAAAGGCCAATCATTATGTAAAATCGACTTTATTTAAGCTTTCCATGATGTTATAGTCTTATTCCCTCACCAAAAACATACCAGGAGTGTTGCCTTGATTCTTTCAGGCATATTTGAGAAATTCTTTCGTCTCCATGGCAACCACTCCAGCTGTGTAAAACTCCTGGGGGGACCTAGCTCCGCCTTCAAGACAGAGCTCCTCCTGAAAGCCTCAGAGCAGCTCTCCCAGTGACTCCGCCACTCCGCTCCTTCAGACTAGCCAGCAGCAATTAGCAAACACCTGGTGGAACTGTGCATCAGCTGAACTCATTATAGGAGCTAAGTGAAGTGCTGGTAAAAACGATATTAAAGGGTTCATAGAGGAGCCGAGTTTTGATGACTGATGGCTGCTGGTAGACAGAGTTTCTTAAAGAGACAGAGACCTGGACCTTCAAGGCGTTAAATTACAAAGTCAAATTTCTTTTAAGTTATATCTGATACGTAAAGCATTAACATGGTTACCTTTAGTAACCATGTTAACTAAATGTAACATGGTTACTTGATTGTGCTATAAAATGGCACTATGTGGACGGAAAATAAATATTACTGCCCCTTTAAGAAGACTCATGGTGTTTCCTCCCATCTGTGTTTGCAACTCCCAAGAACCTGGGAGACGGCGAAGCGGACGACCAGGAGGAGCAACACGGAGGCAGACGGAGTAGGAATCATCGCGCTGCTGAAACGGACGCTCCATAAAGACTGCGTCGTCATGGTGAAGCAGTTCCGTCCTCCAATGGGAGGCAACACCCTGGAGTTTCCAGCAGGTCCCGTTCCAAGAAACCAAATATCCCCCCCTGCACACACACATTTTAGACCTCTAATAAATCTGTCCCATTAACTAACCCCCCCCGTCCCATGCTGTAAAGTTTGGAATGTTTTTGGCTGTGCTGTGTTCAGGACTGATCGATGAGGGGGAAACGGCAGATGTGGCTGCGCTGCGGGAGCTGAAGGAGGAAACCGGCTACAAAGGAGAAGTGGTGGGAGTGACTCCAGGTATTTCTACACAGATGACGTGGATCTGATTGCATTCGCTCCTCTTATCTTATCTGAAGCCGGTGGGAGTGGGATGACGGTTGCATGTTGTGACTGCAGTGACCTGCCTGGACCCCGGTCTGTCCAACTGCACCACCCAGATCGTCCTGGTCAACATCAACGGAGATGATGTGGAGAACATCAACCCCACACAGCAGCTGGGTGAGGACACACTGGTCCACACACACGAAACAGTCAAAACAGTTATGAACAGAGAACCCAGAAACTCTCATAATCAAAAGTTCCTTCAGTCAAAACAATAAATGTATGAAATAAAATGTCATTTGGACAAAAAACCTCTGCAAAAAAATTAAAACAAATGTGAGCAGGGCTTTTAAAAATACTTTAAAAATTCATATAAAAGGCCAAAAAAAGAAGAAAAAATGTAATTCCAAGGTGTTTGAAGAAGCTAAGGAATTTAAAAACTGAAATGCTTGCTAAAACAAAACGTATGTTTCAACTGAACAACAACTCCAACCCTACATACGTTCATTATCCAGGTTCCCAATGGGTTCCTGAATTCTTGACAATACTTGAATTTCAGTTTGGTGTTTTCAAAGTTGAATTCTGCGTAAAGTCCTTGAAAGTGCTTGATATTCAAAAGTGTGCAGTTTTGAAATAAAATGCAATGTAACATTTAAAAGTCTGAATTTGGAAAATGTTATTTGTAGCTGGACACAGAACCCACATTTTTTTTCCTCAGACTATTTTTCTTGTTTTAGGTTAGTTTGGTAGTTTTCCTGCAGAGAATTCTCCACATTTCTAGCCACGAATCATGGATTGTCAGTGAACATTGCATTTATTTATCTTCTATTGTCATTCCTAGGCTTTCCACTAATACAACTGAAAACAAAACCAAGAGATTTTCCACTAAAATTCTTCATTAGTACAAGTGTAGACATTAAAAAGCAAAATAAAATTGACCAGTAGGTGGTGCTAGTGTGAAGCTTAATATTGAGATCTAACCTGAGATTTATAAAATGAACCTTGCTGCTGCCTTTGACAGTCAGGAAGTTGTTGCTTCTTAATTTCTACACCGAATTAATTACCAGGAAAACAGACATTTGCTATAAAAACAGGACTTCTTGCACTTTTTTGACCAATAAGAAGCTTTTATTCAAAATAAAAACATGGCAGCACGACATCAGCCTGCAACAGTTAGCTCTAAATGAATCTGAAAAAAAAAAAAAAGACTTTACCCAAAATGCATAGCGCCATGTGTGGGGAACATCAGCTGTTAACATAAAATGATAATTTGGGCTTATTGCTGCCACATGACCTAAACAAATAAAATGAATTATTCCTATAGCAACTGAGGGAAATATGACGTCACCTGTCCGAAAGTCGGCTCAAATCTGGTCATCTGCGTAAAAATGACCCCAAACACAGAAGCAACTGCTTTGAGTTGCTGCAAAGCGTTGCCCGTTTTAACATGCCATGGGCGCTGAGTTCACGCTCCAGGTCTTCACCCCAACCCAGAACAACGCAGGTCAATAGGTCACCTGTGAACTCTGTGCAGCATTCAGCTCCTCCAGTGGCTTAACCGGGCTCTTCTCTGCTCTTTTCCAGGTGACGGAGGTGAGTTTCGTCTTCTTTTTTCCTTCACAAATGCATTCTTCTCTTTGGACTCATATCATCACGCCGGCCTCGATCGTCTCTTCCAGAGTTTGTCGAAGTTATCCTTTTACCGCTCGATGAGTTCCAGTGCAAAATCGACGGTACGTTTTTGAAAAAATGACTTCGGCCAAGTCATGAAACGCGTTCAAGTTCATGTCACTGAATTAGCATAGAGCCGAGAAAGTTTTATGTGAATCTGCTAAATTGTTTTAGCCCCCAAAAGCTTGATAAAAATAAGTTTGAGTTTTTGAGTGAAACTGAGCTAATATACACATTCATTGAGCTGCTGCTGTTAATGTAGCTAACTCTGATTTCTTGCCCAGACCTGATTCGGAGGGAGAAGATCATTGTGGACTCCAAGGTTTACATCTTCGCCATGGGAATGGCTCAGGCCTTCTTCAAGCCCAGGGAGCTGCCCGTCCTAAAGCAGTGAAGGAACCAGGAAGAGCTCGTCTTTACTGTGACACGTGCCTGGGAATTTGAGGATTCGTCTCATTTTGATGGGGGAATTTTTGGAAAACGTATGGATTTGTGCTTTTTAATTCTAAAACAATCTGGTATTCCAATATCGGTCTCGTCAGTCGTTTCGACGAAGCTGTAAAGAAATAACGAAAGAGAGCAGGGTCTAACAGCGGGGTTTTCATTCTCAACATGAGATTTGTTTAATGTTTGACATTCCTGGAGTGATGATTAGGAACATTTAATCGCATCAAACCTTTTTAATGTAGCTCTCAGGAAACATTCCTTAATAATTGCTAAAAATGTTTTCAAAGAATCTTGGCACATTTGTTGCTAAATTAGTTGTTATGGTGAATGTAAATATACCTGATGATGCATTAACAATGTGGGAGGGTGTTTTACTCTGCAGTGTACGGTTGTGGAAATGCCAACCCAGTCAACTGATTGGGTCATTTTGTACCCAAGTTTGCATAAAGAACCTACTGACCAGTGAATAAAAAAGTGATTCTACCTGTGTTGTGACTGGAACGTGTGCTTTTTACATCACGTTTTTCCGTAACGGACTAACTGCTGACAGATTAGAGGCCCATTTAGAGAAACTGAGATTAGCCCTGGGCAAAGAACACATGGTGGGAGAAACAGAAATCAGGAAAGCAGAAATTAATCATTATTAACAAAATATTTGACACCAGAGGGCGCGATTCCCCCTTTCTGCACTCTTGCCACTTTCCAACGTTTAAAGATGGTGCTGAAATCCCAGCTGGAAAGGAAATCAAAGCTCACTTTATCTGGTTAACGTGCAATTATGTTCAAGTTTGTTGTAGTTAATAGATGAACTTCACACCATCTTGCTTTTTTCTTTCTAAAAAGAAAATTGTTAAAACTGAAATACTCAGCTATGCTACAAAAATTATGCTACACTATAAAAACTCAACTATGCACAACTGGATTTTTGTCTCTTAAAATCCGACAAAAAAAAAAAGAAAAAACGTACAGGAACTAGTGGTTATAATGTGACAAAATGTCAAGACCAAGTTTGTTTATGTATCAACTCCTGTTGTACAAAGGGCCTTATGAACCAAATTCAACTAATATCAAACACAAACATGCAGGAAAAATGTAGTGTGACCAATAATGTTCGAACTCAGACTCTGGACGGGACACCATCCGTTTTCAAGCGGGCCCAATGGTTCTTCCTGAAGCATGAATTAACAGGATAAAATAAAAGGCTCGACTTTCATGGACTGAAAAACAACAAAGTAACATGAAACTGAACCGTGCAACAGGAAGTCAGCGTAGAGAGGCCAGCATTCTGAGTATGTGTTCCTCTCTTTTTGCACCACTGCGGGTTTGACCAGTGATCATGGACTAAAAACAGTCGCATTATTGATCGATGGACCATTAATCACCCTGCAAACAAAAGAACAGACAGGAATAAGAGAAAAAAAAAACTCTTGGGTGTTATCAGGGTTTATTTATTTCTTTATTTTTGTTATTGTTGTCTTCCTGTTGTGTTTATTGTTTATACTTAGAGGAAAATATAACTATTCTTATTATTATTAAATACCTCCCTAAATATATGCAAAAATATAAGTTTGAATACAATAACCTAAGCTTAGTACCTGCATCTCCCTCCTCCTTCCATTGTTTACGTTTCTGTTGCTGCTGACAACTGTTGCATAGAAACGGCGGACGCTCCCCGAGACGCGTAGAGGAAATAAAATGACATTACAAAAGAAAATAATAATGCAGAGTGATTTGGATAAATAAATTTAATCTGATTACTGGATTTGAAATAGTAACGCATTAGATTACTCATTCCTGAAAGAAGTGGTCTGTTAAGACAAAGTGCCGGGGTAGCACAGATCTTCAGAACACTTGATTTGTAGGCCTATTATGTCATAGCGCTGCGTGTATTCTGGTGCTGATGCGTCATAGGTTGTGATGTCACTACGGCTATGTTGTGTACACAGGGTCCATATGTAACTCCTGTTGGTAAAATTCTGCCACATTAAAAGACAGTTCCAGAGGTGTCAGAGTGTAATTCAACAAAATGTCTGAGGATTTACTGAGACGAGATCTGCAGTTTTTAGTCAGTGACTACACAATCCCTGTGACCCAGGAATTCATTGAACAAACTCCAGAGGCACATTGGAAGGATTTTGAATCATTACTTCTGGATGAGAAGATCCAAGGAGAGGACCAAAAACCTGGTGCGCTACCTGGCAGAGATTTTTTGTCAATTTGTTTAAAAGACAGTTCCAGAGGTTTCAGAGTTCTATTGAACATCGAGACGCCTCTGTCAGTCCCGGCATCGAGAAGACTTTTTTGTGCCTCCGTCAGTCCTGTCCCCATGACGCCTCTCTGTCCCTCCGTTGATCATGGCATTGAGATGCCTCTGTCGGTCACTGCATCGAGACGACTCTGTCGGTCCAGGCATCGAGAAAACTTTTTTGTGCCTCCACCAGACCTGTCCCCGTGACGCCTCTCCTTCATTCCTTCAATCTCTTCCCCAAGACACCACTCTGTCCCTCCGTTGATCCCGGCTTCAAGACGACTCTGTCGGTCCAGGTATCAAGACCACTCCGTCGGTCCTGGCATCGAGACGACTCTGTCAGTCCCGGCATCGAGACCACTCCATTGGTCCCGGCAACGAGAAGACTCCGTCGTTCCCGCCATCGAGACGCCTCTGTCGGTCCAGGCATCGAGACGACTCTGTCGGTCCTGACATCGAGACGACTCTGTCAGTCCTGACATCGAGACGACTCTATTGGCCCCGGCATTGAGACGCCTCAGCCGGTCCCGGCATCGAGACGCCTCAGCCGGTCCCGGCATTGTGACGACTCTGTCGGTCCTGACATCGAGACGACTCTGTCGGTCCCGACATCGCGACGACTCTGTGGGTCCCAGCATCGAGACGCCTCTGTCGGTCCCGGCATCGNGTCGGTCCCGACATCGAGAAGACTCTGTCGGTCCCGGCATCGAGACGCCTCAGCCGGTCCCGGCATCGAGACGCCTCTGTCGGTCCAGGCATCGAGACGACTCTGTCGGTCCCGACATCGAGAAGACTCTGTCGGTCCCGGCATCGAGACGCCTCAGCCGGTCCCGGCATCGAGACACCTCTGTCGGTCCAGGCATCGAGACGACTCTGTCGGTCCCGACATCGAGACGACTCTATTGGCCCCGGCATTGAGACGCCTCAGCCGGTCCCGGCATCGAGACGCCTCAGCCGGTCCCGGCATTGTGACGACTCTGTCGGTCCTGACATCGAGACGACTCTGTCGGTCCCGACATCGAGACGACTCTGTCGGTCCCGACATCGAGACGACTCTTTTGGTCCCGGCATCGAGACGCCTCAGCCGGTCCCGGCATCGAGACGACTCTGTCGGTCCCGACATCGAGAAGACTCTGTCGGTCCAGGCATCGAGATGACTCTGTCGGTCCAGGTATCGAGACGACTCTGTTGGTCCCGACATCGAGATGACTCTATTGGTCCCGACATTGAGAAGACTTTTTGGTGCCACCGTCGGACCTGTCCCCATGACGGCTCTCCTTCCCTCTGTCGATCTCTGTCCCAAGACGCCCCTCTGTCCCTCCATTCATCCCGGCATCGAGACACCTCTGTCGGTCCCGGCATCGAGACACCTCTGTTGGTACTGCATCGAGACGACTCTGTTGGTCTCGTCAACGGGAAGGCTTTTTTCTGCCTCAGTCTGTCCTGTTCCCATGACGCCTCTCTTTCCCTCCGTCAATCTCTGCCCCGAGACGCCCCTCTGTCCCTCCATTTATCCCGGCATCGATACGCCTCTGTCGGTTAATTGGTCTGTATAACTTCTACTTAGGTGTGTCTGCACTGGTGTAAAGTGTGGGAGGAGCGACAGCAGAGCTGAACGGTACAGGCCTTGTTAGAGCCAAGGAAAAGAGGAGCTAACTGCTCGCTGTGCTCTGCAGCACAATCAAAATACCGTCCAGTAAGTAAATACTCAAAGCAAGTAGGATAACACATGTAACACATTTTATTTATTTTCACTGCTCAATAGGAAGAAACACATTAATAAAAATCAGACTGCAGTTTGTTCATTTCATTTCTTTGGCTGAATCATAATAAACCGCCTTGTTATGCCTGAAATCAAAACTAGCTAAACTGGTTACATTGCTTTGATAGACTTAGCTTTTTTTGTTGTTGTTAAAGTTATCAAATATCTCAATTATATTTAGCCCTTTAACTCTTACTTTAATAAGAAGAGTTTGAAACGGGAGGGCTGAGTGTTAGCACTAGCCGACAGCTAGCTTTTAAAATAAAGCAACTTCAGTTATTATTTAAATGACACATAACTTGTATTGAGAGCAACTACAATAAATCTGTTCATGGGGAATTTTATTAAGTGGAGTCACTAATTCAAACTTGCTCTTATTTAGAGTCTTAATTTTTGTGAAGGTGTAGCAGAGATTAGATCAGTGACACTGTACCAAACTCATATCGAAACATTTATATTTTAGTTTGCTTTAATTTTTGTTTCTACGGGTCTCAACAGTTTGTTTAATGGAAACAACACGTTTGTTCCACTTTACCACGTACTAGTCATTTTTGTTCCTGCAGCTTGAACACATTAAAAACTTTTTAAACCACGTTACAATTCACTGTAACTTTTCTTACCCCTCCCGCCCCACAAAATTATGCTTAAGAAATGTCCTTGTTTATCGCCCCCCTTCCCCCAATAATGAGATGGGATTTAATACCCTGAATTCTGTTGCACTTTCCAGGAAGTAGTAAAAGGAGACTTTTTAACATTTGTCTTGCAGTCAAAGGATAAAAGAAATTGTGTCAATATCTCGGCTGACAGAATTGCCAAAAATGACCATGTGTTTTGTTTTTATTTCATTTCGAGTAATTCAAGGGTATGCACTAATTAATGTTTTCAAGGCAATGTAATAACAGCTCAAATGAGTCTGTTTATGGTTTTACAGCCAAATAAATCTGCAAGTGAACCGCAAAGCAGTGAGATAAAGTATTATAATGTGGAGAAAATTGATCCCAGGTATAACATTTAGTGCCAAGAAAGATTTGCTCAAACATTGTTCTTTGAGGCGCACAATAACTAAAAGTGCAATGTCTTTTTTTTTTTTTTTACCTGAATGGACTTACATTCATATAGAATGTAAATAGGACCTAAGCTACTGAAGAACAGGTCCTTTGAATGTGAAAAGCATATTTTTAAAGCTCCATTAGACATCAGCTTCTGGACATTTCAACAAACTGGACCTCCGGGATTTCTCCCAACCGCTCCCCATTGGTTATCCAACGCCATATGGTTCTGATCTGCTTCAGGAGTGCACTTGGACGGGAAAAGTAAGCAAATGGTGCAGAAATGTAACATTTGTCGCCTTCTTCCTAACTGCTGTCGCAGAATGATGGCTTTTGGCTCTGGACTAAGGGAAGACCAGATGCTGATTGGATGTGGTCCAGTCTCTTCGAATTGCTTGGAAGAGGGGTGAACTCTGTCTTGTGAAACACATGTGAACCAAAGAGCGCAGTGGAGTAGAACAGAACTGTTATTGTTCTTGTAAACTGTCTCTGTTTGTCCTGAATATGGTCTGCAGAAAATCTATGAATAGGCAAATTTTCCACCTCAGGGTTGAGGTTTTCTGCACATGGAAATAATTCTGGCGGTGCTAACACACCAGAAACCTGGACCTACTGGACACCGGTGCTTTAGTCTTTTGATGTACGTGGAACTAAACGTCATCATTTCTCGTAGTTTTCAGCTTTCATTTAAGTTACATATTTAAAATCTTGCAAAGAAGTTGAATTTCAAAACCAGGGCTTTTCTTTAGGAGCAGAACAAATCTTGCTTTTCTTTCAATGCAAGGAAGCGTCTTGTTTTAATGACCTCCCTGCCTTTGTTGATTACAGTTATGTTATTCCTATGAATTTACATGCTTGCTCCCTTCATAGCATGTAAAACCCCCCCACCGTTTTCAGCAACGGTTTTCTTCTCATTGTTTATCCACAAAGGCAAGATGCCATGATCTATAGAACCTTTGGGTTTATTTTGAGTTTCTATTTTTCATAATCTCTTTCTTGCCATCTAAATATCTCCATTTGGTAATTGGTTAATTTATTCATCTATGTTTCCCTTTAATTTACTCTGCTTAGTATTTTTTTTTTTTCCTTGTGGTTTTAATTTCTGTGTGGCCTGTTCCTCAGCACAGCTGTTGCTAATTGTCTCCTCTTCCTCAGTCACTTCCATTTCCCCCTGACTTCCTCCATTGCTCTGCTCATTCCTCTGTGTATTTCATCCTGGTTAGCCTCATTGCTCTCTGCAACTTTCTCTGTCTGTCCGCTGATATTTGTCCCGGTGTTCTTTGCGAGCGGCAGCTTTGCGAGTCTTTCGGTTTGTATTAATAAATCCGCGCTCCAAGTTCATCCCAGTCTGGAGTCTGCATTTCAGTCCGGCCTCAAAACGACACGACAAGATAAGACAAAACACGCAGTCTCCTATTAGGCTTCATCAACTCTGACCAGATTTATTTTGTCTGCTGAAAAAGAAAAAAAATTCATAGAGCCAACAGCTCTATGTAATATCGACCTCAGTTGGAGGAAATCAGTAACGCCCTGTTTGGGGGAAGTGAGGGAGATGGCGAAGCAAAACTAAGCAGCTTTGAAAGCCACTAAATCTGATCTCTAGACAAACAATTCGTTCAAGTGAGAAATGTTCAGGCCTTAGTTGGCTACGTGTAAAAGCTTTTAGGTTGTTCACCTTCACTTTATTTGATGTCATCAACCTCTAACCAAGGATTGTTCAACTTGGTGCAATCTGTAAGAAAATTTAAAGAGCAAAATAAAATGTTTTCTCTTTTTTTTTTCTCTGTTTGGTGAAATGAACAGATCTGGATGTTGGAGCGGTTGTTGGTGCCTCGGCAGGCGCCGGTTTGGAATCACAGCCTGGATGCTTTCTGCATGTTCTCATGAGTTACCTCCAGGTCTTCCTCCCACAGTGCAAAACAATAACTCTCCAATTTGACTCAGCACCTAAAACAGTTTTTTTTTGTTTGTTTTGTTTTTTTGTTTTTTTTTTGCAAAAAGCATTAAAAATCTATTATTTTTTGCTCAGCGGTAGAGCAGGTGCTCCGGTCCTTGACCTGTCTCCGGTTCCGATTCCTGCTGCCTGGAACATTTACTACATGTCATCCCCTTCTCTCTCTCTGCCGTTCAGCTAATCAATAACCTCCTGTGTTGTTGACAGTTAGATTGCTCTATCATGTCATGTTTTTCTTCCACTTTACTAATGTGGAGTACAGTGGGACAGGTGGAAAAGATAATGGAAGATATGAAAGCAGAAGTCGAATTGTGCAATTCGTCAGGATCCTGTTATATAGGAGTTGCATGTTTCTCCTAAATGCTCCAGTTTTGACAGGATCCACTGAGCTTATTAACGGCCAATAGTTAAACAACTGAAAGCAGTTGTTTCAGAGAAACACACACACACCCACACATGCATGTTTGCGCAGCTATCTTTGCGGGGATTTTCCATTGACTTCCATTCATTTCTGCAGCCTAAACATTACCCTTATCCTAACCCTAAGCCCAACCAAAACTCAATTCACACCTTAGTCCTAAATCTGACCCCTGACCCAAAAACAGCATTTCCCCTTGTGGGGACCAGGCTTCAGTCCCCACAAGGAGCAGTGGGTCAACGTAGCATGAGTCAGGAAAATGGTCACCACAAGGTATTAGAAACAAACGCACACACACACACATGCCCACGCCTGCACACATGCCACTGACACACACTACAAAACTTCCTCCAAATTCCAGCTAACTATTAGCAGATGTGTCCAGCGGTGCATTGCACTATGAAGAAGAAAGTCATTGGAGCAAAACAAGAACTTTATTAACTCTCCCAGCATGTAAGCTTTCATTGGCTCATTTATGTCATCTTTTTCAATATGCATCGCTTTGAATTGTTCACTTAGCTACTGTTGTGAGCCATTGGAGTGATGGATTCTGAATGGACACCCAAACTTCCCCCTGGAATAAATAAATCTTTTTTTTTTTTTTTTTTTGCCTTCGGCTGGCCACAAGATGAAGTCACATAGTTGGACTTTGGCAAATGTCTGACGCCAGCAAACAGGATCAGAGAAACTGAGATGTGACTATCTAAATCCTAGCAGTGAAACGAACACTTCTCCACAACTCACGAGTCGTTTAAAAATAGTGTGTCTGTTCAGACGCAATGAAGAAGAAAACAAACTGGGATGAGGGACGGGAGCCAATAGCTAATATTGTGGCCTGGCAACAATACAAGAAAAGCAGCTGCAAACTGTCAGTAGATGCATGTTGAGATCCTCCCATCTGTACTAGAAGATGTAGGTGTCGGGTCAGATCAGATCGTTGGTCAATCAAATACAGAACCACTTGTTGTGGGGTTTCGGCAAAAAGTCTTGAGTTCCAATTTAGTTTATGCAAATCATTTTACAGAGAGCGAAGATATGAAGTATGGGTGTGGAAGTGACACCTCTCAGAAAACAGCATGTATTTGCATTTTCCTCCAGGTACCTCAGCTTTCTGAGTTGCATTTTCTTGTGAATATATATATATATTTAAATTTATACCACAAACAAACTTGTGAGCAAGTGAGTTTTCCACAAATAATCTGAAGTTCGGTTCCGTGGCAGAACAAGCGGATTTGGCATCTTGTTGCTTTGTGTCTGGTTTCCAAGCACCAATCTGCCAATTATCAACAGGTCATGGGGAAGGGAAACTGAAAAAGTTCGACAGAGATTGTGGCCCAAGCATTTTTGTAACATCAAACAGTCACATTATTCATATTGTGAGAATGTTTTCATCTCTTCCCTTTCTGGAGTTCTGTAAACCTCTGTGGGATCGCATCACGTTTCAATTAGACTTCACCCAACTTCAAAAGAACAACGTAATCACTCATGTCTGCGCATATTTAATTCAAAGAGGTGTTCGCTGGAGCTTGTTAAAACTCCACCAGATGTGCAAGTTCATCACTGGTCAATGAAAGGGAGTGCTCATGAAAAATGATCCTAATAACATGTTGAAAATAAGAATGTGTATAGCATGTTGACAGAAGAAATACAAAGGCGTCATGTTTTCTGGAGAAAAAGACGCATCTCCGGGTCCGTTCCATTTTACCTCCATCTAAATGTAACCTCAAGGTAAAAAAACAAAAACAAAAACGAAACTAGACAGTGAATTATTTTTTTCTATTGTGGACAAAAACGTTTTTTTGTTTTTTTTAGAAAAGCACCATTTTACTTGCTGTTGTTCACTACTGGAGCAACACTAAATGTCTTTGAACAAATGAAAAACATAAAAAAAATTAAAAACCAAATCAAGGAACACTTGAGAAATGGCCCAATGTTCAACCTCATAAACTGACAGGCTGCAAAAATGATTTACTCTGAACAGCAGTGTAAGTGTTGCGTTACTAATGTTATGTAGTAGTTTCCTTTTGTAAAGGCCAACAGCTATTATTATTAGCCGAAGTCATTAGCAGTGACAGCAGCTTGGAAGAGCATCGCTGTTGTCACGGCAATGGCTAATGGGGACCCAAATAAACAAACAAAAAGTCTGTTAACCTATAATAATATCTGTCTGACAGTTTTTTATTGAAGACCATGTGTCCTCCAAATATGCAAATATTTGATTGCAAAGCAGCCAATCGAAGACCGCCATACATTTTCCTTGGCTTCTGATTGGCGAAGATATGAAAGATAGTGGATGTTTTCCTTTATGGAAGCGCTAAGACAGTTTCTACTGTGTGTATGAAGGTATGTTAAGGTACATTTGGTGTTTTAAGTATTAAAATAGGCAGTTTAAGGGTTTTTAAAGACCCAATCGAAAATAAATAAATGACTCATTCTGGTTCATTGCAACATTTGCTTGCTTCATTAGAGCATCTCAAGTTAGATTTTAATAATTACACGAAATATAAAATTTATTTAGCAATTTATGTGTAGAATTGTGACACTTTTGCAAATGAATGGGCTTCATAGTAGAACAGAGTTTACTGTAATCTCCTCCCAGAAGGCTCTGGCTCTATGTGAGGTCTGAATGCATGGGTTAACTCCAGCTTCTGCTGTTACTTCGAAAACAGAATGCCACATTAACTCTGTATTATGTACTGACTGAAGTGTGGCAAGGCTGCACAGTGGCGCAGTTGGTAGCACTGTTGCCTTGCAGCAAGAAGGTCCTGGGTTCAATTCCCGGCCCGGGGTCTTTCTGCACGGAGTTTGCATGTTCTCCCTGGGCATGATGGGTTCTCTCCGGGTTCTCCGGCTTCCTCCCACAGTCCAAAAACATGACTGTCAGGTTAATTGGTCTTTCCAAATTCTCCCTAGGTGTGAGTGTGAGTGTGCATGGTTGTTTGTCCTGTTTGTTTCTGTGTTGCCCTGCGACAGACTGGCAACTTGTCCAGGGTGTACTTGCCCGGAACGTAGCTGGAGATCGGCACCAGCAACTCCCGACCCCATTAGGGACCAGAGTGAAAGAAAATGGATGGATGGATGAAGTGTGGCGATGTCTTTCTATTTTGGCTCCGTAATGGTCTGCTTACACATCCAGGTGATACCCCCACCCATCACTTGTTTGCTTTTGAGATAGACTGTAAGGAAAGGGCCTGCTAGAGTTTATTCCTATACGTAGGAATAAACAATCTGACTGTAACGTACTTCAAAATTCCAAAATCATCAGCCGAAGCAGTTCATCTTTGAAATTAGCACTGGAAACTTGCATAAATATGTCAGAGCTCAGATAAGCATTACATGCTGTTCGGGGAGGATGTGTACGTCCTCCAAAAACAGGAGGATGTAAACATCATTAGTTGCATGTAAACATGCAGCTGATGCAGGCGTCCATTAGAGATTTTCATAAAGTTGGCAGATGAAGGTCATTCTTCACCGTCTGACAGCTAAATGGCAGCTAAATCAAATGAAGATCGAATCAGATTTCACTCAGCAAACAGAAGAAGGAAATGTTCTGGTCCCAAAAGAACTAAATTACACAACTTGGTCTGAGTGCAAACCTAACCCTAAGTGTGGCAGAAAACTAGACGTATTACCTTAAACGTAACATTGCCATGGTGAAACATGGTGGTGGATTTTCATGCTGTGAGGATGTTTTTCTTCATCAGGGACAGAGGCGTAACTACTGGGAAGATGGTTTCAACCTAAAGCTGGAATCCTGCAAGAAATCCTCCCAAACATTTTCTTTTACAGCCATGTATCAATTCCTTCCAAATTCATAAATAGGAACTGGTTTATATTGCTCCAGCACAACCAATCCCAATAAAATAATAGTTTTGTAACTTATGTGTAAAACAACATTTTCAGTTTTGGCTAGTTAAAACTCAAAGTGCTGTCTGACTAAAAATGCTAGTTGGTGACTTCAGCGTGAAAAACATTGTCAGTCGCTTTTGGTTAGTTAAAACCTCACAGCTAGCTAGTTCTTTTGCTAGCCGCTAATTGTCTAAAGCTAACTGTCAAGCTACACATACATGTTGGTGGCTTCAGTGTAAAACCAAACACTGTGTCAGTTGCTTTTGGCTAGTTCAGCTAACCTCTAGTTCTTTTGGCTAGCTAGCTGCTAACCATCTATAGCTAATAGTCAGACTTCAGCATTCCATATTAGATGTATGCCTGGTATGCCACACCTGAAACTAACATTTGGATTGCCTTGTCAGAATGCAAGCAAGTTTTACAGTCTATGCGCAGATCTAAAAATCGTAAGTGACTGACTCTGGAAGACTGGAGTTGGACCCCTGCCATAACAACAAGAAGTAAATATTTTGCTGTTTATTAAATCCGTGTGTTCAGAACGAACACACGGGTCAGTTAATTTAAAAAAATGCATGATTGCCAACTTCCATAGTTGTTAGAAAATGTACTTTATTGGTGCAGAACCAATTTCAGAACATCCATCCATTTTCTTCCGCAGAACATTTACACTGTATTCCATATACATGGCCAAAACCTTGAGGCCTCAATATAGCAAGAATGTCTGTTCCAACTCTTAAATGGGTGTTTGTGCAACAAAAACACAATTTTGTCACAAAGCAACAGTCTTCAGTCAGAGGCCCGTTCAAAGTCACTGCAGGACTGACTGCTATTGGAGACCCTTCAATACCCATTGGGCACCATCCACTATGACGATTTGAAGATACTTGGATAATATGAGTATCGAGAACATTTCATTTCACTTTGGGAATTGAATTTCGCACTGATGATTTAAAGGGCCAGTGATTATTATTCTGATGATTTTTTTTTTTTAGTTCAGTCATGTCGTTTGCGTTCATCTTCCTCCGCGCACATTTGAACTTATGTGTTTAGTGCACATTGATAACAAAACCAGACTAAAACAAGTTTATTTTTCTAAAATTGCGGTGAAGCAACGTAGTGGAGGCATCAAGGCAGATATATTAGCTTTAACATATATATTTGCATATATTTAAGGATGTTGGCCATCTCTTCAAATAATCGGAACAAGTGTAAACTGTTGAGATATTATAGAATTTATTTGTTTTAAAGTTCTCATGGCTCAACTTACCCTGTATGAGGTAAAGAAAAAGCATAGGTGCGGGGTAAGTTAAGCCGTAGTTCTTATACACAATTCAACGGAGGTTCTAACAGTCATGATCATTCATTAAATTATTATATTGAATAAATCTTAGCTGAAGATAATATATTTACAGATAATTTGTCCTGTTTGTTTAAATAAAGTAGACAAGATTGGCAGATTCCAGGCTTCAAAACAGTATTTCACAAGCATGGGGGTGATGTCACAGTGGCTCCGTTCATTATTAAATACAGGCTCCTCGCTCTTCTTTCCTCTTTTTTGCAGTTCCTCTGAAAAACTCTGTACAAATTCTACATCACGGCTCAAGGCGGGTTGTTCATTGGCTGCATCTCCTCTGTTTCCTGAGGGGGAATCTGCCTTTTCCTCCTAAAGCAGGAAAACAAAACAGGGACTTATTGTCAGCATGAATTCTTGAGATGTCTGTTTAATACCAGTGTTTATTTTACATGCTTACCTCCGGTATACTACGAAGAGGACGCCACTCATGCAAACTAAGAGGATCACCACAGATGAAGTGACGGCAATTGTTTTAGCGTCTGCTGCTAGAGGGAAACAAAGAGAAGCAAACATACTCCGCTAACACACTTGTTCTATCATCCTTACTGTCAGAAATTGCTTTAGTGGACAAATTATCATGTTGATTTTTGCAACATAATGGATTCCGAATTATAGAATTTTTACATTAAATAACATTTATTTAAACTATAATGTTGTTCTGGGTAAAGATGTGGAACAAGCCTTACAGTAAACCATAAAGTTGCGCTCAATTTCTCAGAAATTGTCATTTGAGTACATTTATTCTCTGTGAAGAAAAGTTTCTTTTGTTTTGAGTTGATAAAATTTTGTGGGAACCTTTGTTGAGCAATCGCCAGCCTTTTGTTTCCAATAGCGATCAACAATGACCTAACATTAAGTGTTATGTCACACACAGGCCACCCAGCTGGATTAGAGTCCCTCCTGCCACCACACCTGGCTCGCTGTTAGGAAATCAAGACAAGATGCAGCAACCGAGTCTCCACAACAATTAGATGTATTTTCTATAGGCCAGCTGATTGTTCTTTCACCCACCCTCGACTTCCTGGGCGGGGCGAGTGGCTCGTCGTCTCAAGTCAGGCGAGCAGAGACAAGTTTTGAGCGTGAGGAGAAAGGTTTGAGAAAGCACAGCGAACATTTGAAAGAGAGCAAAAGTTTTGAGTTCAAGCATTACGAGTTTTGAGAAGAAAGACATGAAGTCCTGCTTTCAAACTGAAAATGCAAACATGAGTTTTGAGAACAAAAACTCGTGTTTTTGTTCTCAAAAACACGAGTTTTTGAGAATTGGTTGAATTGGCCTCATGCCAATTGGTTCTGTAGAATGTGTAAATCCCATTAGATCTTAACTCAGTCATTCCACTTTGATGTAGGCGTCTCCAGTTTGTACTTTACACAAATGTTTCTGTACAATATAGCAGCTACTTCAGTTCCTTCTCCCTTGTTAAGTCTCCCTCTAGCCGAATAATGTCTGGTTTGATTCTAGCCAAATTGAGGAACACATGTGCACAAATTGTCTTCCTCAATTTGTAAGCATGTGAGTATGTCGAAGCTGTGGTGGATGCTCTGATGATGTCATTTTAGGTGTGTACTCCTGGGCAGTCAGTTTCTCCAAAATCTCAGTATTTGTTTGATATGGGTTACCCCCTCCAACTGATGCTGTATGCGTTCTTTCACCACCATTGGTAAAATGTTTGTATCTAATGGTTTGACTGTGGATGGTGAGTTACAGCTCAAGGTCTGCTCATGTCTTCTGTCCAACCCTCTCCAGCCATTGGTAGGATTTGGTCATATTGGCCACTTCAGCTGTTTGTTGGGGGGTACGTCCCTCTTTCTCTTCCAGTTTCTATTGTCAGACTGCTTCATCCCTTGGAGCCATCTTCCTGATGCACTCTTGGAGCTTGGATGTTTAATCTCTGATGCTCATGAGACTTCTGACTCCTTCTGTGTGCTTACAGCTCGAGGATACTGGATCTGGGGTGGAATCCACCAAGAGTGGTAAGAAGCTTGTGTGCTTGATCAATTTATTACCCCAGCAAGGTATCTGATTAGGCACAGCTGTTGACTTTCCAGACCTTCTTCTTGCCATTGAGCAGAATCCCCAAAACTCGCTTTACTCATTGCAGGTATTTGGTTGTTGCTGCTTTCCTTGTGGCCTCTTTGTGGTTGCCTTTTGCCTGTGGTATTCCAAGGGATAATTTTTCTCAACACTTACTATTCTCCTTTCTGGGGGTGCAATACTATCTCTGTGGATTATCTGACCCTCTTTTTGGTCACCATGTGGCCACATTTTTCCAGCCCAAATGGTATTCTGATGTCCCTGCTGTATACAGGTGGTGTGAACCAGGTAATCAATGTCTCGCTCACTCTTAGCATACTGTGCAACTATAATCCATGTCGGGGAGGTGCCTGAAAGTTGGCCTGTTTCTGAGTCGGTATGCAATGCCAGTTTTGCTGATTATTGAGCTGAGGGGGTTCAGGTCTATGGACACCACCAGTGGGAGACAGACCTTCTCCTTGGTATTTTCCACATTTGATGAAGATACGAACAAATGACCCAGATTCATTTATTTTAAGGCTGTTTACACATCTTTACCAAAGGTGTCAATAATTATAGCCAGCATTGAGCTAGATCCTTCCAGGAAGTTAGAATATAGAATTACCTGTGTAGGTTTCTGTGGAGGTTTCTTTCAGAGAGCTGTTTCCGTTGCTATGGCTACTTGGTGAGTATGTGGAGCTCCGAGTTTTATTGGAAACCACTGTGGTTGTGCTTTCATTTTCTACACACAAAAAGATTATTTTGCCACATTAGTTATAAAAAAATGTCACATCTGAAAATAAAAGAAACTTAAATGGAGCGGATATGCGATTGTGGCATGACAACCTAACTAACCAAAAGTTAAGAACAAATACCAACCTAAGAGCGTCTAAATGTACAGAACAGGATAACTACTGAGAATACACTCATACTGAGATGTCAAGACTTTAATTTGGTCTGTTTGTCATATTTAAACAGTCAGACGCCTCATTATCTAAATAGAGTGTGGAATGAAACATCGGAGGTGTATTAGGACCACAATACAGGTGTTGGCCCTTATTGGTCAAGAAACGGCAGATCAGGCTGTATAAAGATCGGGGATCGACCAGCAAACTGCTACCTGTGCCTCATAGTGGCTAACTGTTTCATTGTAGGTGTTTGTGTCTTATAGTTCATGTTTTCATTTATAATAATAGAAATAATACATAAAATGTTTATGCCGCTTTTTTGGTCTATGCTTATGTACCTGAACAGCCCTTCGGTCACTTTGGGTGCTCTTCAAAGATTGATTGATTGATTGATTGATTGATTGATTGATTGATTGATTGATTGATTGGATAAAAGTGGCTGATAGGATTTCATGCTTCTTACCTGATGTACTTTGCTCCATATTAGATGAGCTTGTAGTTTCGGTAGTAGAGCTTCTTCCAGTCGGACGGCTGGTGGAAGTTCCTGCCAAATAGAAAAGAAGCTACCATCTGTTATTTTTTTTAGCAAAACCAACTCCCTACCTGCTGTCCTTTAAGTATTTCTGTTTGCTTCTTTTAACACCAACAGCAAAATTTAGCAAAAACAAAATCGCAATGAGACCTGGAACATTTTCAGATGATGGTTTTACTCATTCGTCAACTTTTTACGACGAGTTGCGTAATTTCTAAGAATTTGATGAGTAGGACAGAGTGTGGCTCAGTATTTCCTCTTTTCAGACCCATTTGAAGGTTTCTAGCATGAAACTAGCATGAGCTTCAGATCACACCACAGATTTTCTCTGCGATTGCTCCCGGACTGATCTCAAAGCCACTGAGATGTCGGAGGCTTTGCTTCTCATATGTTTTGGAACCTTCAGATCAGGGCTGCTGTCATGTCTTGGTGTTGTTGGGGACTCAGATTCAGAGTGGAAAAACACAGTTAAATGAGCAGACTACATCAGGAAATCTAAATGAAAGATAAGAGGATCTGACAAAGGAGTAACTGATCTGGGGTGTATTTATTCTGGGGACGAGGATTATAGGATGGCACACGGGTGAATGAATGAGTGAATGGGAAACAGCTATTGAAGACCGGTAAAAAAAAGCACTGAGGTAAAAGTACCACAAATAACCTAAAACTGGCACAGGACACTGGTTATATTGGTTGGAGTAAATGTAGATTCAACAGGCCCAGTTAAAGAACACGCAAGACTTTATGCTACGTTTGTGCACAGTTAATGGAAATTCATAGTTACATTTACCAGTTCCTCAGTTTTAGAAGACCATGCTCAAACTACGTCACAGTCACAGCAATTCAAGCTACCAAGCACTCATCAATTGGAACCAGACTTCACCACATTAAAAAGGTTTCATTAGACTAACTGAACCCAGCTCTGTCAAAAATTTGTTTAATTTTAATTTAATCAAGAGGAGTTCGGGAAAACACATCAAAGGTACAAGAGAAAGGAAACGACCCTGTTAAGGTTTGAGCTTCTGGCTGAAATTACAACATTTAGAAACTTTATTTACTACAGCCCAAATACCAACATGTTTCAACCTGTCAACCTAAAAACATGTAGTAATGCCCCCTGGGTGAAATGACAAAGATGTGTTTATTCGCATACTTGAACCACATATTGATAAAAGTACCGCTGCAGAACATGTGCTGGTACAAAAACATAACCCAGCATTTCATTTTCTTTAGCAGGCCTGTGTCTTGTTATGTCGGCTGCTTTATCAAAACAAGCAGCATAAAAAAGTTATAACACTTGTTACAACTATAAAAAATTAACTAAACTTTTGACTTAATTCAATTCAGTCCAAATGTATATTTCTTTGCCAAAGTAAATGAAATGTTGTATCTAATCTAATCATACCTAGAAATACTGTTACAATCTAAAACTTATTTCATATGTTCATTTCATGCGTGAAATTTAGGCAAATATAAAACTCAATAATTGTAGAAGTGCAGCCTGACCAACATTGATCCTACCTGGCCAGTTTAGTGCCGCAGTTGTGACGCTTGAACCATCTGAAACAGAATAAATTAATAGTTCATCCATCAACTGCAGAGCTTATCAGTTAATACAGCAGAGCAAAACAAATAATGAGAAGAAAAATCAAGAGGAAGAAAAAGCAAGATAAAACCCAAACACTAAGTTTCTCCGTATGCAGATAATACACAACTATTCCTACAAAACGTCCAAATTTTAACATTATTATTATTGTTTTTAGACAGAAAACTAATCCAACAGCAATCTAACAGAAATGCTGTAAGTCTTCTGAATCAACCATCTTTAACTATCCTGGTGTGTGGCTGTTTTACTGTGGCTGTTTTACTAGCTTCTTTTACAGCATATTTAAGAAATTACGTGCGTTTTAACCATGCTAATGAAATGTGTGGTCTCCAGTCCTTCCTGAAGACGTAGACTAAACACACTAGTTATCTGGTGTTTCAGTCTATTGGTTGTACAAAGGCAATAAAACAGATTCTCATAGATTTCTTAGACATTTTCCCGTTCAGAGCTCCATACTTCCAGACTGAAACTGCTAGATTTTTTCGTCAGCATTCTGAACATCCGAGTAGAAAACACGAAATCTTGTTTTGTTTTGTTTTTTTCTATGTTCCGCAACTTATGAAATAACACAAGGTCTTCTGATTCAGCAGTGTGGTGAAGAAGTCTTCCACAGATCAGCCCCCTTTTTCAAAATTCTACAACTGACTTTTCCAATTTTGGTTCTTTAAAACACTTTGAGAGAAACGGGACGTTCAACAACTTGTTTGGTTTTTCAACCAGGTCCCGTTTAACAACCACGGATGTTTAACAAACTGCTATAAGGAGGAGCAGAGGGTTTAAAAGCTCTGAGATAACTCTAAATGAATATTTTTTTAATAATATCAAAAATGAGAAAATAAACACTAAACTTCATCAATCTTTTCGAACCTGTTCTGTATAAGTCAAGCTGGCACAGGCGACAGAATGATGAATATTCTTCAATGACAGATAACACGATAGACTGAAAGTGTAATAAATCAATGTCAATATATTAAACTGCTTTGGTAGCATAGTGCATCTACATTTACAAGGATTTAGCAAACAGAAATATTCTGCTTAAGGGAATCCGTAACATTTGTTGCTTACATTTAAAATATAGAAAAAGAATTTTGAAAAGAAGTTTCATACCTGGAATGTGTGGTGTTGGTGGAGGAGTCGAGTCTGGATGAGCTGAAACAATGAAAGCGAGTTCATTAATGTCCAGGTCAGAAGGAAGCGGTCATAAATGCCAAGAAGTGTTCTGGTGAACATTTATTAGCAGTTAATGTCTTACCTGTAGATTGAGTCGTTTCGATCATGTGACGCAAACAGCTAGTCTAAGAGGGTCCTAGACAAAGGCCGGCTAACGGGGTCCAATCTCAGAAACATCACAGGGGTTCATGCTCCCAGTTTTTAAAACATTTTTATGAACCTTTAAAACAGTAAATCAACAAACTTGATGCCACCTGCTGGGTTTCCTTGAATAGAACATTTTCAAACTCATTTGCATAATGAACTAAAACATATACACTGTTTGTAAACAAGGATCAAATGGAATGTATGTTTGACGTCTTTGAGTTAAATGCATTCTTGTTTATGTCTAAATAAAGTGTTATTCCATAAGGCATGAATTAAATGTCTTGTCCTTATAACAAGGCAATAAGTGGGTATAAATGTATACTTTTCTTTTGTGTGACGTTTTTTTTTTCTTTTATTTTTGTTGTAAAAAGTCAACTCACAACATCCACCAATTGTGAATTGGTGCTATAGAAATAAAAAGTAATTTCAACTGAATTACCATGCTTGCATATTACTTAAACAGGAAACGTAAGTAGAGAGGAAGTGGCGCGCCCTCTATAATCTTCCTGTGTGAAACATACAGAAAAGAGACATGTCAAGTGTTCCTGCAGAGAACAGCTGTTAGATCCGACACTAGAGTAAAAAGCAACAATATTACGTGAACGTTGTTTTATTTCTTTACAGTCGCTCGAGTGTCCGAGTTGTTGTTTTTTTTTTTTTTTCTATTTACAAAGGCAGCTAACACACCGTCGCAGGTTTCTGCTTCCCACACAGGATGATTTAGACCCAATTACAACCGTCCCCTTTGGCTTCCTATAAATCCTTGTTTCGGGCTGTAATTTTACTCCATTTTGAGGCGTGTAAAACATCGTTTTTGTGTCTTATCCCGTTCTGATATGTCAGCAGGCGTAACAACCCATGCAGGAGTTCAAGCTGCAGGTCAGAATCTCTTCCCACCAGTTCCATGTGTAGACATGCATGTGCTGCGTTCCCTGGGGTTTCAGACTAGTTCCTCCAGTTTCGCCCTTCAAAAAATGGTTTCTCAGCTCACACGTGCCACAATAATACTCTGATTTAGTTTTCCTGGAGCGGACGGCACCGACCCATAAAAGTTTCTATTCCTGAAACTCTCCGAAACCCAACGCCTCGTGGCGGTAACTTGATAAAGTTTCATTGTCAAACGTTGGAAGAGAAAGAAAAACGACCTTACGTATGCACTCGAGTGGAAATTTGGTAGTGGTCCACTGCGAATCATTGGTGCACTTGATGAGATTCGACGTTCCGGCCTTCCTCACGTAACCGGGAATGCACGTGTAGCGATATCTGTGGCTGACGTTGAAGCAGTTTCCTGCTTCTGGTTGCAAAGTCAAACTTCTCCTGGGAATTTCTGGACATGCACAGTGGCCTGAAAGAGAAACACAGACGTGGAGAACGACGTCAGGGCTAATGTCACGCAATGGCTTGAATTTCACATCCTCTTTTCTCTAGTAAGGGTAAAATGAAACTCTGTGCTCTTTTCAGTTCCGTAAAAGCCATTCAGGTCTCAAGCCGGTTCTGCAGTTATTGAAATCTAACCAGATGCTGTTCAGTCATGGATCATTACGATGCGTGACCACCTCTATGGGAGCCATTTTGATAGTTTGTGGCTCTGGAGCTTACGTGAACGTCAAGGAGGAAAGGTATCAGCAATGACGTTGGGGAAGCAGTAGTTGCAATCTGGAAAGAGCTATAAGCGTCCAGCGGTCAAAGAAATGACAAAATAACACCAGAGCTGCACCTTACATTCGGCAAACTTCATTTAGTTTCTTAAAAGTTAGCGTTCAAGACAGCACTGTTGCAAAAAAACAATCAACAAGTAGCGTGGAAGACCACAGAACGCAAAAATTCATTGAAGAAAAAAACGACTACGTCTCAAGCTGGACAGGCTGCAGTTAGCACGCTGAATGCTAAGGTTTGTGGTTACATGATTACAAGGGTCACATTTACAAGTAACGGTCAACCATATGATGGACGCCAACATCAGACCAAGCGATGCAAAAAGTCGTTCAATCCAACCACATCTCAGACTGGAGAGGTGACAGTTAGCACCTGCTAAAGTCTGAGACCAGACGCTAGCTACACGTATCACATTTTCGGAAGGGATGCGAAGAGAAATGTTTTAGATTCACGGAGCTGAGTCTGAATGAAACATGACGACGTCTTTAAAGAGCTGAGATGTTCACACCAACTGTTAGGCATTTATTTACTAAAGGAATACATTAGACACAGTTAAGAATTTTTTTTTTTGCACATCAGAAATGAAAATCTGAACTGAACTGAAACAACTTTATAATTAAGCGCTGACCAGAATTCTGTAATAATAGAGATCGATGACTGTAGACAGGAAACAGTTACTTTGAAGTTACTGCTTCTGCGATCAACGATTTACACAACTGACTTCATTTTTTTTTTTTTTTTTAAAAGAAGACAGCTGACAGTGCTGTGGATTTTTTTTGTTTAGTTTTTTATAAACAAGCTTACATTATATAACTTTAGAGCTTGAAAGAAAGAAGAAAATTATATCCTGAAACATAAAATTTAAGAACTTTTCAAACATGACCGTAAGGTTATCAGTGGCAGCTTTAGATACTGTTTACATCGGCAAACGCCCAGGGTGTCATTAGCAGGGAGCCAATGAACACCAGTTAACACAACAAGACTTTTTACCCTCTCAGTTGAATTTTTTATTTTTTTTTTTGCATGTACAGTTAGGAATCGACTCCAGTCGTGTGTTGAGGCGCCGTGGGTCAACCTGAGGCCAGATGGGGTGAAGTCAAGGTCACCTCCCACATCCTGTCTGCCACGGTGCCGCTTCAGGCAAGGTGCAACCGGGACATTTGGAGAAATTACAGCTTGGCAAACTGATTTACATTAACTTATTGATTGCCTAACACTTCTAATGTACCTAAGACAATCTGAACTCGAGTGCACCAATATGACAGTTTGCACTGATATCGATATCCGACCTTGTTATTGCTTTTATAGCTGATATTATGTGTGTTATATATTTTTTCCTGTACTCTTTTGACACTGTTGCATAAAACATCATTAATTAACTAATTATTTATTAATATCAGCCAATACCAATGTTAATACAGATTTACCATGCATAACCTCAATAGTTGATGATGATTTGGCCCAGAAGATCAGAACAGGATGGATCATAGGCCACATTGCCTGTAGCACAAGTCCATGTAAACTGCAACGAGGAAGTAGCGTATTCCTCAGATAAACAGAAAACTAACAGAGCGTGATGTTTTCTTAATAGAAACATACATTTCCGGATTTAGTGATTCATGGATGTTCCCGGGAAACCACTTAAAAATGCTGACTTTTCTATAAAAATTCTGTTCATTTCAGAATGTTTTGTTTGCCACAAAACCTTAAAAGTTTGTACAGTAAAATCTGTTTAATAACCAAACACATTTGTCATCATCTTAATTTAGGAAGCATTTACTTGCTGTTGGGGTTTTTTTTTTTTCTCCAATAACACTAACTGTTACGCGTAAAGAACGTGAGCTGTGCTGTTTGTTTTTTGTTTTTTTGTTTGTTTGTTTGTTTTTTTTTTTTTTTTTTTTTTTTTACAATTTTACGCTTGAAACCAAGGCTCCACCTTTTACAGAGAAGGTAAATAACACAACAATGTTGAACCGCGCGGATACACGGCACGAGATTTGACTTGAAGTCGCAAATATAGACCGGATCGTCGTGTCCCTACCGACGCTGGAGAGCCGCGTCGTTCCGAGGAGACACGCCGTCAGGACGCAGACCGACGCGGAGAATCGATCCGGATCCATCGGCGCGGCTCTACCACAAGATCCCCCGTGGAGGTTCCAGCCCCTCTAAGACCATCGTCGGAGGAGTGATCTCGCTGCCGCCACCGCGGGGTTGGGGGTTCGCTGCCCGTCACGCTTTCACTTTCAAAATCTCCCCACTTTCAGTTGCGCGTTTCCAAGAAAGTCGGAGCCGCACTTCTACAAACGCCATGTATTTTTTTTTTTTTTTTTTTTTTTTTTTTTGCTGTTGTCGGCGAATAATAACATAATCAACGAATGATCAAAAATTCATTTTAAGTGATTTGATTGCAAAGCCGAGACCAGTGCATAACATAGAGTCACGACACACACGCAATAAAGGATCATTTCTAACATTTTTTTTTTTTTGCGGTTGGTTTTGCTTTTCCTTTCCTTTTCTTTTTTTTCTTTTTTTTTTTTTTTTTTGTTATGGTCATGTTTTGGTGTACGCGTCACAGTTCCTTTAGACAGAAAAGAAAGTTGAGTGGGACGGAAAAAGTGTAATTAAAAGAAGCGGCTGCAAAAGCCACTCTAGGTGTCTCCTGGACATGCACTGCAGTTATTGCATTTCTTGTGTAGAGAAAAGAAAAGAAAGAAAGACTGCACTGTAGCTCGGTGGTCGGTGGTTCAAAGACAAGTGAAAGTAACTGGAGCTTATGACGGTCAAAGTCCAAGAAGTGAGGCCACATTTCTCATCCCATTAAAAGGCTCGAGAGTCACAACGACGATCTTTTTGGTAGGTTACGTCACCTGCAGGTGTTCTCGAGTCAAGTCAGCCACTTTTATTGCAAAATTAAGAAGAAGCAGATACATTTTTGCAACAACAACAACAACAATAATAATAATAATAATAATAATAATAGGCTAATAATAATAATATGCTTACATCGAAATGTAAAGCAAAAACAAATCTACTAAACCCTCTCCACCGCCAGGGGGCGCCTTCATTGTTACGCAGCTTCGGTTTTGTCTTGTTGTTCTTCCGCTGCTTCCGTCGCGCAAGCTACAGCGAGGGCTGGAGGTAAAGCAAATGTGCTAAAGCCTTTCATGTCTCCTTTAGCTCTCCGTTCGGTTGTATTATAAGAACTTTGAAAGCGAATTCTTATAATTCTATATTTTTGCCCGTATTTTCTCCAGGAGAATTACAGGTCAGCAGCGATATTAGCTTTAGCTTACGTTAGCAAACTGTAACAATCATTCAGTCAGCTTCGCTAACATATCAGGCAATTTAAACTGCTATTGATTTTTGATGTGAGCTAGTTATGCTATTGTGCGCTAGCCTTACTCATTAGCTGGTGTTAGCGGCGCTTCTAACTTAGCAGGGAAGGGCAAACCGAGACCGCTGAGTCTGAATTAAAGCCCAGTCCTGTGTGTGTGTGTGTGTGTGTGTGATTGCAGGAAGCGGCAGCGCCGACCGGGGCAGCATGTCGCTGTACGATGATCTGGGTGTCGGTGCAAGTGACACCAAGACCGAAGGCTGGTCCAAGAACTTCAAGCTGCTCCAGTCTCAGCTGAAAGTGAAGAAAGCGGCGCTGACCCAGGCTAAGGTAGCTCACCGGGCTGCCGGGAATGGTGCAGAGCAGGGACTATTGCGGGTGTTTTATTTACAACTAGGCTTAGGCGCATACATTTCCCATAATGCATGTTTCACAGCATGGACACAACCGCTCAAGCAAACACAAGATCTGTCTGATAAGAGAGCTAAACCTGGGATTTATACAAACTAGAGACTAAGTTCTTACGGTATCAACTACTGAGCTGTCAACCTATTGGGATTCATTATAGAAGCACATGTTTGAAAATCAGGTGTGGCCTGATCATTTAGTTTTAAACCATGTTGGAAATGCCACCGAATGAATTGTCCAAAAAAAAAAAAAAAAAAAAAAAGATTCTGAAAATAAATGGCTGACTTTCAAAAAAAACAACCAAAAAAAACTTGAATGCCACCAGAGAACGAGTTGGAAGCATAACTCACAAGTTATGCTTCTAACAAATTAAATGTGTTAGAAGAATCACACGAGTCTGAATAACCCCAAAAATACTCAAATAATTAGATGTTTGATGAAGGTTGTGTTTGTGTTCCAGACTCAGCGGATGAAGCAGACCACCGTTCTGGCTCCAGTTATCGATCTGAAGAGAGGAGCTTCCAGTGACGACCGGCTCAGCACAGAAACTCCTCCACACGCCGCCGTTGGACTCAAGGTCTGCCTCGCGCTCCAGCACTGACCCCTAGAATGTTTTTTTTTTTAAATTTATTTATTTTTTTACTGGATATGGTTCCTTCAGGATGCAGTTCCCAGCGGCTTCTCCTCCGGGGACGTTCTGATCCCGCTGGCCGACGAGTACGACCCCATGTTCCCCAACGACTACGAGAAGGTGATGAAACGCCACCGGGAAGAGATGCAGCGCAAGAGGGAGCAGGAGCGACAGAAGGAGATCGAAGAGAGGGAAAAGTGAATAAAGTTTTTTTCTTTTCTTTTCCTTTTTTTTTTTTTTTTTTTACTTTTTAAAACTTGAAAATGTAATCTGAACATCCCCAAACCAAATCCTGAAACTTGGTGTGTTTCAGGAGGAGGAAAGAGAGACACGAAGGTGGAGCTCCCAGCGGATTCTCTCGTTTCCCGGCAACAGAAGAAGACTCGGATGAAGAGGAGGAGTACGAGAAAGAGTGGAGGAAACGAAGTGAGTACTTATTGCCACGGGGATATATAGTTTATCGACCAATAAAGAGCAAGAAGCTCCCCTTAAAGGGGCAGTATGATGTGAAATTGACGTTTTTGAGCTTTAAATCATACTATAATGTTATTCCCTCATCATGCATGTTAGAGAAATGAGTTAATCTCCACGGCAACCAGGTGTGCAGAACACCTGAGTGGACCTAGCTCTACCTTCGAGACACAGCCCTGCCTCAGAGTTGCAGTGTCTGAGCTTCAGTGTTAGAGAGCGGCTCTCCCCCTCCACTCCCCGTCTCGGCTCCTTCAGACTAGCCAGTAGCAATTAGCAAACACCTGGTGGAACTGCACATCAGCTGAGCTCATAATACAAGCTACATATCAGTAGGGTTAAATGTTTCAACCATTTATTTTTGCTAATTGTCATAGTGATTTTTTTAAAATGAAAAGTTGAGTGGAAAGAAAACATTTGGAAGAAAAAAAAATGCCAGCAGAGAGAAATGCGTTCTTGAGACACTTGTGAAGCAAAGATAATTTTAGAGTTTAGGGCAAATTAATGTGTTTACTGAACATAAAAATGACCAAGATAAATACTTGAACTACCTTATATTGTGTATAAATTACACAATATAATTTGTGTAATTTAAATTGCTGTTTTTTTTCATTAAATACATTTTCTTTGATGATATTCCATTTCCCACATATGAACTGTTTTCTGTCTAATTTTCAAAATGAGCCACTGGGTGTCACTGCAGCCTGGACAATGATTAGTAAAGTCATCCTGAGTGTGTTTGATGTGAGAACAGGAAGTGACAGGTTGTTTCCGTGGTTTCCAGGTATGGGCGGAGCAGCCATTGCCCCTCCTTCGTCGCTCGTGGACAGAGACGGTAACCATGACGACTCATCGCAGCTCCTCGCTGAACTATTTACAGCCCTCAAGCTTGTGTTTGTGTCACTGGGAGTTTACTGTAGAGATACAGAGGAGAGAATGGAGGGGAAGTAGATGGAGAACCACGCAGGGCTTAAATAAAAAAAAAAAAAAGATGGTCATTTACAGATGAATTATTATCATGAAGAGTTAGTTCTGGAAACTGCTGACTTTCAGAAATTTCTTTTCAAAATGTTTGGAAACTGTAACCTTTTCCAAATCTGCTTCATAATGAAGGTCTGTGACATTCTGCAACATCCCAACTCACTTTGTTATTGTGAGGTTCAGAGTTCCTGTGCTTTCCATTTATCTTCCAGGTCTGGATTAGTATGGAAATGGAATACAAGACTATGACAAACTCTCTTTACTGCCACACTTCATGGTCTTCTTCCCCCTTTCTCTAAATCTTCCTACTTTTCTTGTTTCCTCACTTTTTTTTCCTTGTGTCCTTCATTCTCTTCGTTCCTCACTTGTGTCCTTTCTTCTTGGACACAAGAACATGGCTTGTTGGCTGTTTCTGGAAGACATTTTACTAGAAAAATGTCAGGAACTCTATAAAAGGCATCGTTTTTCAGAGCTCACAGGGTTTGAACATTTCCCTAATGTAACCCGGACAGTTTAATGTGTCAAATTAACGCGCTAGACTTTAAACGGTGAATCATTTAAAATGTGGAAAAAGAGACTTTAAATCAGTTAGAATCCAGCAGAGGGCAGTATTGTCCAGTCCCTGTTTCCAGCAGCAGTGGTTATGTTCTGCCCCGCAGGCCCGTCTCCCTACGAAGACGAAGGTCGTCCCGGCAGAGGCGCCAAGGCTGCCATCCCTCCTCCCATGTACGAGGACTCGGACCGGCCGCGCTCGCCGCCCGGCCCCACCAGCTCCTTCCTCGCCAACATGGGGTCAGTCCTCCAGCCTCTTCCTCTCGGTTCGGTAGCTTCAGAACAAGAAGCCTCCATGTGACAAGTGTCCTCCCCAACAGCGGTACGGTGGCCCACAAGATCATGCAGAAGTATGGCTTCAAAGAAGGCCAGGGCCTCGGCAAGCACGAGCAGGGCCTGAGCACGGCGCTGTCTGTGGAGAAGACCAGCAAGAGGGGCGGGAAGATCATCATCGGGGAGGCCGCCGAAAAACGTACGTCTCTAATTCTCACCATTTTACGTGTCTCCACTGTTAGCTCGGCGTCATTTTTATCCGTCGGCAGCACGAACGGCTCATTCTGCTTTTCTGTCTCCATCTGCTTTTGATGTGTTCATCATTGATGCTGTCTTTCACGTTTTAGCCGCAGCAGCGAGTAAGACGGTGTCGTTCTGCAGCAGGTGGATGTTTTACAGTGACTCTGTGTGCATGTGTTTCATTTTGCGTGCGTGTGCGTGTGTGTGCGTGTGTGTGTGTGTTGGGGTGACTGAGCAGCAGGGTCGAGCCAGTCTGGGGCTGCTGATCCTTCCATCGGAGGCTCTGCAGGTTGGCCTCCATCCTATTCTCCTACTCTTGTGTGGGGAGCGCTCTGTCCGGTTTTATGTCTAGCTTTTCTAAAAGTGTGTCTGCATGTGTGTTAGTGCGTCCAGTTCCACTAACATGAACTGATTTTTGCCTTTTTTAGAATGTTGTTCTGCTAAATTTTGAAGTTAAATGCAGAACAAGATCTGTTTTAGTAATGCATGTTTTCTAAAAACGTCTATCAAAACCTCATTGTTATTCTTATTTTTCATGTGGTTTAGTTTGCTAACCACACAATTGCACCTCTAACCCGTATAGCATGTTATGTTTTGCCATTCCACTCAGAGTGTGTCTTCTGTCTTTTTCAAATAGTTTTGTGCCAGATTGTCATGTTGCATGGTAGGTGTGTACTGATTAACCGGCAGGCCGATGACAGAGTCTCTTCACATCCTTAAAAAGACTTGAATTTATGTACCTAAATCTAGTGTATAAATACTCCCGCTGAGTATTATTCTCACAGGCTTTTCTCATCTGGCGTCAGGGTTAAGAAACAGGAGCTAACCACACAGTTTCAAGCAGGATTTCTAAAGCCGAGTCAGAAATAGCCATTGCTGAAGATGAAGTTGTGAGACCGTCCAGCACATACCGTCCCTACGATTTAAAATCCCTTCTGGAGATGCCAGGATAAAAATCCTGGAGTTCCTCATGGTGGTGTACATCTTAGAACCTCTGGGTGAAAGATAACAGCTACTCTGTTCTATTCGTTGATAAAAATAATAATAATGACAAATGTACACCTTTAGAAATATTTGCAGTTGCCAAAATACTACATATATATATATATATATTTTTTATTTTTTTTTTAACCTTAGACTAATCAAACAAATAGCTGGACTAGCTAACCCACTAACATCTAAGAACAAAATGGGAAAAAAATTAATAATATTCTGCTAAATAAGCATCAAACTACTATTAAATTTAACTCGTCATGATCAGGAATCAGAATCAAAATAATAAAAATATTTCAGTTGTAGAAAAAGAAATCTGTAGTATTATTTTTAGCAACAGTATAAATATATATATATATTTTTTACCTACTTTAAATGTGGCTAACTGTGTAACACTGACAAGAAGCAATACTTGAAACAAAAGCCTCATTCATTCATTTAATATGTCTAAAAGCAGCTCTATGTGCTGATTGGTCAGCACATGTCACATGTCAGGCTATTCCTTTATTTCTCATTGTTCCACAACAGAGTTTGCTTTGCCATAAAGCCATTAGACATGCTTTGAGGGTCAACGGTAAAGAGCGTAGTGGTCAGCCGGTCAGTCTTGGGTATGATTCGTTCATTGATGAGGGGAAAAAAAGATTGGATTTTTTAGTTTGATGTCGGCTTCCGTTTCCCATGCCTTTGCATTTTCTTCTGTAGTTGGTATCTGTTAAATATCAAGCAATAAAAAAAAAAAAAAGGCAAACTCTTAAAAGACGCGTAAACCTGAAACTGGAGTAATGTTCTGAGCTTTTGGCGTCTCCCAACAGATCAAACGTTCGGCTCGGTTTAATGTTTTAGTCAGATATTTATCTCTTTCCTGGGTCTCGTTGACACTTTTCTTGGAACACCAACCGCAGCGCGGCTTAGTGACCCGGTCAGTCGTTCCTCAGCCGTGCTGCGAGACAATAAAACCAGGCTCAACCGGCGTATCGGAAAAGTACACCCAACATCAGCTCGGCCACTGCTGAATAGTTTCACGTCCTGAGTAAACATCTTTATCACGTCTGTAAATGTTGTCTTGTTATGCGTTTCTGGCCAACCAGCGGACTCTTCCAAGAAGTCGGACGCCAATCCCTTGACGGAGATCCTGAAAAACCCGACCAAAGTGGTTCTGCTCAGGGTATGATTGTGTTTTTCTAGTTTTTTTGTTTCCCACAAAATGTACTTTATATTAAAAAAAAAAAGCAGAAATCTAAAATGTGTTGCGGTTTCGCAGAACATGGTGGGTCGAGGAGAAGTGGACGAAGACTTGGAGGGGGAGACGAAAGAAGAGTGCGAGAAATACGGCAAAGTCGTGAAATGTGTAATTTTTGAGGTGCAGAGGATAAACCTCGACAGAGTTCGTCCAAAGTGATAAAAAAACCCAGAAAAACGACAATTAACAAGGTTACTCTCCTTCACAGATTGCCGACGTTTCCGATGATGAAGCTGTCAGGATATTCCTAGAGTTTGAGCGGGTGGAGTCGGCCATCAAAGGTCAGCGTTTACCCGCCGTTTTCTCCTTGTTTGTTTAACCCAAGGCAAACTTTTTTTTTTTCTTCTTTTTTTTTTTACGTAATGGCCTCGCTTTCTTTTTGCCGTTGTGTAACCGCTCCGATAACGTGGACCGAAAGTGTGTCCCACTCTTAATTGGGTCGGACCAGATCGGAATGGAGGTGAGACTCGACTCCCTGCGGTGTTATGTCATAGCTCCCGACGGCACCGGCAGAACCGCGCTTACATCACATCTCCCAGAAAGCGGGGCGCGCTCTCAAAGAACAGGTTATATTCTGTTCTGAGAAGATGGGTTGAGATGGACAGAGGAAAAAATAAATCTCCTCATTGGATGTTTTTATCGAGGATCAGTTTGAGTTCGGTTTGTGTTTTTTATGTAACACCAATTTGTAACAACTTTCATTTTACAAGACAAGTAGTTAATAATATTTCAGTCCATAGAGTCTAAAGTTTTCACACTTGATGGTCCGGTGGACTCGGCTAGATTTGGGACCAAAACTGCGACGTTTGTTCCATTTTCAGCTGCTGTGGTTTCTTTTCACACTGCTTTGTGTCAAATAAATCAAATTCTTCAAGAAACTTGTTCCCCTCCTCGCCAGAGGTGGCGCCGCAACCAGAACCACTGAAGGAAACGACACAAAAAACCTCTGAAGGACACACTGAGCGCAACTTCCTTCTTCAGAAATAAAAAAATAGAGTGGCGTCAGATTTTAGGGGTTGTAGAGTTACTCCTCTGTTTCTGATAAAAGACGACAAGACATTTCTCTCATTCGTGCTAATCTCCAGCGTTTGTTTTGGTTGTATTTACCCAGAATGCCCTGCGCTGTAGTCTGCTTCCTGCTCTTGTAGCAGTCTAACAAGCTTCTTGTTTTGTTCATTTTTAGAGAATCCTCATATTTCTGTGCTCTGGGTTAAGCGATTGCAAATCTATCAAATTAAAATGTTTAATCTATCATCCAAATATCATTAAAACAAAGGTCAGAAATAATTCCAGATTCTCATCATCAGTAAACTCATGTTCTTTTTCTTTTTGTAAATTTATTCAAATTTTTTGAGGAAAATTTGTCCTGCTTGTTTTAAGTATAAACCTGTGGAGCTATTTTTGAAATAAATCGAAGTTGCTTTTTTAGTAAATTTATTCAGCTTTTGTCTTAGTTAATTTATTCTACTTTTTTAAGGTAAATTTATGCAACTTTTTTAAAAGTAAATTCATGGAGCTAATTTTTAAGTAAATTTGTGCTGCTTTGTTTAGCTGATTTATTCAGATTTTCTTTCTTTAAAGTACATTTATTGTGTTTTTTTGGTTCTCTTTTTTAATAGTAAATAAACACTGCTTTTAAAAAAAAAGTAAATTCATGCAAATATTTTTTTAAGTAGATTTATGCTGCTTTTTGTAAAATTTCTCAGCTTTTTCCAAAAGTGAATTTATCTAGCTCTTTTTTTATTTTAAAACTTTTTTTAAAATTTCTTTCAGCTTTCCTAAAATTAGTTTTATTCTGCTATAAGTACATTTCTGCTTCACCGTGTTCTGCTTTTGTGCCTCGAAACAAGTCAGAATGTGACGACATTTAGCGTTACACTCAGCCTGCCGTCTCACACGAAGTCTTTGCGTGCATCCGGTTGTCTTTACGCTGCAGTTGCTGCGCAGTGGGGGTTCTGTACCGGGCGGTTCTGCTGAACGTCTTTCCAAGTAAATGGACGGGACCCCGTTTCTGTGTGTGAACTTTCAGAAATGGCTGCTGTCCTTATTGAAGGAGTGCCACCCTGTCACTCCTCCTTGGTTCCGGTTTTGATTTAACTTAGATTCTTCAAACGGGTTAAAGTGTGACATATTGTTTTAAATAGTCCTGCGTTTCAACCTTGTGTGCCGATGGGCTTTTAGATAACGGGGGCTACGCAATGAATCCACAACTTCCTGGTATTTTAGTGGGATTTTATGTACGCCCACACACGTGCGTGCTTTTCAATAGCTTTTTGAGAAATTACAATCTAAAAAGTGTGACGTTTCCATTTGTATCATTCTTTGGGGACGTTTTTCTTTAGCAGAGATGAGAAATCTGGGGAAAAACTACAAACCACCTGAGACTGGATATTCTGCTTCCATTAGGACATCAACCCTAAGCATAAAGCCAGCACTCCAATGAAATTATTTGGATAAAAATAAGTTGTTGTAATGTGTCAGAATGGCCTAGTCAAAGTCTGAAACTTAATCTGGCGGAGAATGTGAGGCAGGACTTGAAAACCGAACCCAATCTGAGCTGTTGATGTGCAAAGCTGGTAGGAACCTTTAGAACTGGGGGCGTACTGACCAACATGTCCCAATTTCATTAATTTTGTGTGATTGGTAATCGGCCGATCTTTTTCATGTTGCTATTTTAAAGAATTCATTCTCCGTACATTGATGTACTACATTGTACTGCAGCATTTTATCAAATCGTAATAAAAAACGCTGAAGTTTGTGGTCATGACATGTGAATGCTAATGCAAGGCCATGCAGTGATGTAACGTTAAAGGAGGGCAGAAGTTTAAACGCAAGATGGTTCTAAAGAAATAAAAATATTGATGATCCCGTTTGACCTTTGACCTCCTCTTCCTCTGCAGCCGTCGTGGATCTAAATGGACGTTATTTCGGGGGTCGAGTCGTCAAGGCCTGCTTCTACAATCTAGACAAGTTTCGTGTTTTGGATCTCGGGGAGCAGGTGTGACGTCTGCCAGCTGACCCTGTGAGGCTACAGCAATCTCCCCGCCTGTATATACGTTTTTCTTTTATAAACAGCAGTGTATATGTAGTAATAATGATTTTGTCATTTCGTGTGTTTTTCTTTGGGTTTTTTTGTGATTATTAAACACCTTTATGCCAATACAAAATAAAAGGTATAAACCACTCTTTTGGGTGTGGATTCTTTTCTCAGTGTTTTCATCGTGTAAGCGCCCCGGAGGCCTAGTTTTTGACATAATACTCCTTTCCTGAGTTTTTATCGTCCCTCTGGGGTCCAGGAGTCCTAACTTAGCCTCGCTAGATTATAGGAAGGGGATTAGGACAGTGAACGCAGCCTCAGCCTCATTCAGAGCTTATGTAAGTGAGCCAGAGAAGACGTCCCAGAGGTTTGGATGATAAAACCGAAATGTGAAGGAGGACCCATTTAAAGGATTTCATCGTTTTGTTTATATGGCATGGTTCAAAGGTCAAGGAAATATGGGAAACAAGGAAAGTATTGCATGTTGACACAAAAAGGCACAGTCCCCTTTCTAATTTCTTCAATTTTTGCTGTGTCACAACTAAATGTTTGTGACAGTGTTTTTAGCTGTCTAAATCATCCTTGGGTGAAAGCAACCCCCCCCCCCCCTAAACTTTTTAAATCATAAACTGAGATTAAAGATATTTAATGTATTGCAGTTCACGAGCAACATCCATGCTTGAGTACTACCAGACTTGTAGGATCAAAAGTTCTCTTCAATAAAACCTTTCTGACAGCACTGTAGGCTAAAATCAGATTCAACTCTGTCCAATTTGTGGATATTTTAGTTCTTTAAAAAATGCAGCTGTACAGTTTTTGTATAGAAGAGGAAGTTAAGGTTGATTTAGTGCAAATATGCATCCTAAAAATCTTGGTACTTTGTAGTGTTCAGCCTCGGGGAAGAAACTGTTTCTGTGGGAGCTGGTTGTTGCAAATGGCACTCCGTAGCACTGATCCGAAGGTAAAGGGCCACAGTTTGTGTCCAGGATGTGTGGGTTCAGCAGAGATGTTAGCTGCCCTTTTCCTGACTCTAGACCTTGCCAGGGATGGATGGAAAGTCGATCCTGATGATCTAGTTGTTCATTACAGTTTGGACTGGTCCTGTTTGGTGGATGAGCCAAACCACACAGTGATGGACAAACACAGAACAGACTAAAAACATCGTTATGTATGAGCTAAGACCTTCTGAACCGTTTGTGTGAGGCATCAGAGATCCCAAGGAAGGGTGGTACCTGGGAACCTGAAGTGATTCACAGTAGACACTTTGTTTGTTTGATGGTGTTGCAGACCAAGCTGAAGTATACAAACGGGCTCTCAGTGCAGATCCCTGGGTGGTGGTGGAGGAGGATGAAGTGTAGTGCCAAGTTGACTGCATCATCTGCCAACATGTTTGCACATGAGGCAAACTTCAGGGGCCATCGGATAGCCTTCAAATTCTCCAGTTGAGTCACTTGAAGTATTTTGTGAGGACGACATACCAGCGATTACTTAAACCCGGGGAAATGTGTTTGTTGGGGACCAGGGTGGTGATGGAATGGTTGAAGCAAGAGGGCACTTGTTGAAGATCTGAGTAAAGATAGGGGTCAGTGTGTCAACAAAAGTTCTCAGGCATGAGGGGGAAACAGTCTTCCGATGCTGAAAGAGAATATTGATGTCTTCCTCTAGTGCAGGCAGGGAGGTCTAAAGAGACAAGGGAGTTTGGTGAATGGGGAGCTTTTGTCTCAGAGTGAGGTGTGGACAAGCTGTTGGAAGGTGTGAACAGCTGCCTTTCCAGACCTGCAGCAGAAGCTGTTGTAAGCTAGATGAGGATCCTACTGAAGGTGGGGGATGGGCTCCTTTATTTGCCGACATTTTGCGGATCGTTCCAAACTGATTTCAGGTCTTCTGCTGAGAAATTGTCGCCTTCTCACTGTAGCTCTCCCCTCCGATCTTCTTGGTGAGTTGTCCTGGCCTGTTTAGACTCTAGGGTAAAAAATCTTAGGATCTTTATTCACTATGTTTCAGATTCCAACAGAGGAACTCCAACATTTGCTTTTCCAACAAACACTTGAGCTGTAAAAAGTTCTGTCTTCATGTTGTTTGACTTGAAGATGTCCTTACCTTCCAATCAGCCAGTGATCAATCGGTCTTTTGTTGACGTTGAAATAATAGCAACCAAACCATCTTATCCATCAGCACGGTACTGGAGGGATTATGATTTGGGATCCCATGCGGATTTGGTAGAGTGTTTAAGCTACAAACTACATTATAAAACAGTCAAATCTGAAGACATCTGCAAGAGCTTAGGTCAAACTGGGTCATGCTTCAGACAGAAGATCCCAAAGGCAACAATAGAACCATAACAAAGGTCTCCCAATCACACTTCAGACACATCCTGTAACAACACTTAGAAAAACCTAAACGGTACAAACATAAATAGGTGAAAGCGAAACTTAATAGGACAAAAAAAAGTGGAAAGGTTGTCCAGAAATGCTTCAAAGCCCACATGGAAGACATCAATCAAAGCAAAATCCATTACAGACCAAAACCTTAATCAAGTGTTTTCCTATCTAAAACTTTAATTACTTCCTCTCTACTGCAGCCCCACAAGAGTTAGCAGCTAATTTTGTGAAAACTTGTTTAAAGACAATCAGTTTATCCCCTTGAGATACCCTCCGTCACCGTCACTTCCTCCTGTGTGCCAAAGCCTCGGTTTTAAGGAGATCAGAAGCTGCTACAACAGGAAGGATCTCTTTTAGTGGGGTAAACTTTCTCCTTCTCAAGCAGCCCCCCATGGTAGACTCTATACATGCCTGCGCTTTTAGTCTTGCATTGTTTTATTTGAGACTCAAAAGGTGCAAGGGCCCTGCAGGAAAGCTCTCCAAATTTATAGTGGATCACTAAATCGTTTGCATCTTTTTCACGTTTTGTAATGTTGTAAGCTACAAACTATGTGTGTTTCATTTGGGTTTTATGTGAGGAGAGAGAGAGCACCACACAATTGTGCAGAGAGAAAATAACAAGGGGAAAAATCTTTTCATGTCCTCTGACATTTAATCAGCACAAATAGCATAAACCATACAGGTGTGCCAGATACCAGCACCTGGAGGAACTGATTTGATTGGCCACTACTGCCTGAATTGATACATCGTTAAATTAAAATTATATAAATAACGAGACATAAAACAGTCTATTTTCACACCAGATTGCAAATGAAGAAGAAACTGCTAGTACAGCAAAACATTAGAGCTGACCCCAGCGGAAAATCCGCAAATACAGAACCACTAATATTTGGGGGTTGGCTGCAGAATTTCAATTTTAGAATCTAATTTGAAAATCAGGCATATTTTTCTGACCTGGTTGATGGCAAAGCGAATCGGATTTGATCCTAGGTTTGTTCCAAATATCAACAGGGCTCAGTGGTAAACTGCATGGATCACATACGGCAGGAGGTTTGAGGCACACTCACCACAACAGTCTGCAAGGGGACAATCAGAAGTTCAATGTTTTTAACCTGCTTATATTGAGAAATAAAGACTTTTTCAAACAGCAGCTGTACAAACAACTTTTCCCTATATGAGACGCTGCCTACCAAAAGATGCCTCGAAATAAATCAGTGATAAGTTAGTACTACTTCTGGTAATGCACGAGTTGTGCATATTCCAGTTCTGGATGACAACATGTTCTGTTTATGGTAATTATCCATTCAACAGATTTAATATCTCCTCCTCTTCAGACAGTTGATGAACAGCGTTTGCATTTTTTCGTCTCGCGTGCCTGACTCACCCAGTCCGTGCGGCACTAACTTTTTCTGAGTCACCCGGCTTCCTGTTTGTTCAGGTGGTCAAAGGGAAAAAGAGTGTCATCCACACACAGAGAGGACAGGAAACGAATGATTCGGTCTTTAGAGAGGAGTCCCAAGAGAGTTCACAGTCCAGGTTAAGGCAATGGTGGAAATTTGGCAAACTTTGAAAGATTGGCGAAGTCCAGAAAGGCTTGCATTTCTGTACTTATTGCAAGAGTGACAATATCAACAGTAGAAGTAATAAGATATTGTACAAGATCATAACATAAGATACTGTGTGGGTATTGGTGTAGAAATATCAGACACACAATCTGAGGGACATGCAACTGAGTAGGGTGACTGTTTTTTAAATGCACATAATGTGCTTATTTAATTTCAAATATATATATATATATATATATATATATATATATATATATATATCTTTATTGATCCCAAAGGAAAATAAAATCTTGTTGTGACTCAAATTCTTCAGTTATTGTGGATAGTGATGATGGCTGTTGGCAGAAAAAATGCATTAAACATAAAAATAAAAAAAAAATTTAAAGAAAAAGACAACTGACTATAACACAATATTTCAGCGATTTGAAATTTATATTTGAAATATTAAAAAGGGCTTTACGTATTTATTAGGTTTTTTTGGCATAAAAACACCATGAAGCGTTGAAACAACAACATATAGTTTTTGACAGTTTTAATGCGTGTCATTCTCTTCTGTCGTGCAAGAACAACCTCGTTTTATAAAACATGAAATAAAGTCACGGTAAAAGCCGTGACTTTTACCGTGGAGGCTGGATGCGTGCAGAGAGTCGCTGCATGGGAGCTTCTCCATTGCAGACCGCTGCAGCGGCACGCAGCACGTCACCTTATTTGACCTTTTCTTTATTTGCAGCTGGATGCTGAAAGGGGAGGGGGACGCATGCAAGAAAAGCCCATCCTGACAGGATTAGTACAAAGCACAGACTATTTCAAACCTGCTATGGCTTCAAAAAAATATTTTAAGCAACAGATCACAAATCAATTTTCCACTCATAATCCCAATATTTAAATGCAGCGATCTCTCCAATTAAAGCGCATTTCATCCAAATGCAGAGTTAAACCTGCAGCCGAATGTTTTATGTGTAATTTTTGCACTTTGAGCCACGCAGGCCCGCCTGTGGAAGCGGGATGCGTGGACGTGCGGCTCTGCACGTCCACGCAGAGCCGACTGTTTTGCAGTCAGGTCTGACTGCAAAACAGAAACAACCGACGGGGTTTCCTCAGAAGGCGGGCAATTCCTGCACTAATAATAGCGTTTTAATTGTAAAAAAAATAATAAAATAAAAAAATAAATAAAATAACGCATTTTATGTCCATTAGAATGTAAACGTTCAAATGAATGTTGTGAACTTTTTTTCAGTCAAATTATTTAGCAACTGTTACCTAATGTAAAACAAAAAAAACAAAAACAAAAACAAAAAAAACCCAGAAAAGTAAAATGTTTTTATTTTGTCAAATTGTGAATTAAAAAAAAAAAAAAGCCATCAACAATTATCTTTTAAACAGTGCAGAAGGAGCGAAGTGGGGGAAAAAAACTCATTTCAAATTATTTACCACGTGAGACAAAAACAAAATTGTTGTGTTGAATTGTTTAAACTCAAAGAAATAAAAAGAATGAAATAAATGAATCCATACATTATCAACACACTTAACCGAATACAATATAATACAGTCTAATTGAAAAAGAAAAGGTACAAACAAATTCGTCGTACGTTTTTAGATAGTGCAAATTAAGAAAATAAATCCGCCACCGGGTGGCGCTGTGATGGCCTATATGAGTTTGTATGTCACAGGCCAGAGCCCCCACGTTGTGTGTTTGTGCTCGAGCGTTTTACGGCTCCTTTCGTCACAGGAGTCACGTTGCTTCGCCGGCTGGCCAGGCGTGGTTAAATAGAGGATGTGTGCCGCAGACCGGCAGATTAGCTCAGCACAGCCCGGATTGAGGACACGGTGAGCGGGAGCTCTGGCTCAGAATACCGTCCGGCTCTCTTTAAGCGTTTTTTTTAATTCAAAGCTCGGGACTTAAGCGACTCGCTTTCCGTCGTAGCTGTGTGCTTTTTATACAGCCCTAAAGGAATGCCAAGAGAGCTCACCCAGAACAGGATCCAAAAGATCTGGGTTCCCACCAAGGATGACAAGCGAAGAGGTAAGACTCGTTTATGTTTCTCGCGTTATTGTGTTTATGTGTCCCTCCCTCCCTCCACTGTCATTTCTCTACATAATTTCAACTCCATACCAAACCTTGCCTATTTTTTTTCTTCACCATAATGGCGGACTTCACGTCGGTTCCATTTGACCACATTAGTAGCATCTCCACGTTCCAACCTGCTCTCCTACCGTAATAAAACCTTCAGCGCACCTGCTACGCAGAAACCGGCAATTTTAAATTTCTAACCAAATGATTGGTGGTCTTTATCGGCACACGTTCTACGTCACCATGCCCCCATTGAACTGGGACGTAACGAGACTCCTGTAACCATGGCTACATTAACCCCCCCACGTCCCCCCCTCATTTTTCTCCTCCGGATTGCTGGACATGGTGCGTGACGACGTGACTTTGCCGTATTTTCGTGTCGAACGCCACTGTTTCTGAATTACAAGGTTTACATTTACAATTGTCTTTACAGCTGTGACCTATTAGGAAGCCCTTTGTAGATAAATTAATTAACAAAAAGCAGGCTGTGTTAGACAGAAATTAGAACAATGATTTATTTTTTTATTTTTTTTACTTTGTTTAAATGCTTTAGTTTGAAATACTTTAAATGCTGGCTTTTGTGCAGTTTTTTTTTTTTTTTTTTTTTTTTTGTAACTATTGCTTTGCCCCTATAAATAAGAGCTCTTCATGCTGCATGTAAATCTTGCTTCATAAAACTCCAGAAATGGGTTTTCCCCACTACTTAATCAGGATTGTATAGGGTTGTCATGGACTTAGAAAAAAATTTTTATATTTACATTTTTCTTAACTGATATTTTGTTCCCTAAATGACTTTCTTTTTATTAAATTAAATACAAAAAACTATTTCCGAGAAGATTGACTGTACATAGATTTTTGTGAGCTTACTTGAATTGCATGAGCACTTGGCTTTTTATACATTTTTATTGTCATCTTGTTATTTTGGTTAAAAAAAAACCCAGAATGACTTCTGGATCCTTTTAAATCAAAATGATTAAGAATAATGGCTTTAGGTCACAGTGAAAATGACAGAAATACATTCAGTCTTTTCTAAAAAAAAAACAAAAAAAAAAACAAGTATTACAGATGACAAATGATTCTATCAAGAATTTCTTCTTTTTTTTTTATTAGTAGGGTACTGCAGTCGATATTTGACAAGTGAAGGTTTTGAATTTTTAAAGCTGCTGACCTAAATTTGATTCAGCTGCCAAGAAAAAAACCCCCAACAAATAGTAAAATGGACCTTCAGAATACAGCCAAATAAGAGGTCAAACGGCAAGCAAGATCTGGAAATGCATGGAATATCAACCTGGAATATTTGCAGTGCCCTTGATTTTTAAAATAAATAAAACTCCATTGTAAACGTATAAGGTGGGTGTGATGAATCAGTTGTTCGAAAATGGAGTTAAGAGCTTGATCCGTTTTTCCGTTTAGGCATCGTAGCTCTGATGTTGTGGAAACAAGATTAAGCGACACAATGACGAAGTGTAAATTGGCTCTATCAGGAGGTTGCCAGAGAATTAATGGCCTGTGTCGATGAACTCAGTGGCTGTGACGACGAAGAATGCACCAAATGACAAGATTTCTTTCCAATTAAAAAGCTTTAAACTCATCAGCCCCTCTTTTGTGTGAACAGCAAAGTGAAAACAAGCCGTTGCGGCTTCTGTAGGACAGTGCATATCCCGATGTAGGTCAAATGCACAGTGAGGTGGAAGTAAAAGGTAATTCTGGCAGCAATGTGTTGGCTTATAGGATGTAGAGAAATGTGAAGATCAGTCAATTCTAACGGGTTATGTTTCTGTTATTTATTTATTTTTTCTAGTGTTGATCACTTCCAAGAAGTCTGAAGCAGAAAGCAGTCTGCTGTGCTGAGTGCAGCTTTTAGCTCAGTAAGCGATCGTTTTTCATGACCCGTTCCTTTCCTGCAGGCACCGGAGCCCCACACTTTGCCAACCCCCCAACCGTCATTGTGATGGTGGGACTGCCCGCTCGAGGAAAGACGTACATTTCCAAGAAACTGACGCGCTACCTCAACTGGATCGGCATACCCACCAAAGGTTGGTACCGCTTGAGCTCAGGAACTTCTCTGTTGCATAACGAGATGCGTTGCCCCCTTAATTAGCTTCCCAGACAGCACAGAGTCATGTTTCTCTCTTGGGGACATAGCGTTCATATTTGTTTCTCTGCAGTCTTCAACGTTGGGGAGTACCGCAGGGAGGCCGTCAAAAATTACAGCTCCTATGACTTCTTCAAGCCTGATAATGAGTCTGCCGTAAAAATCAGGCAGTAAGTCTCCCCTTCACTGAGAGTCTTGGTTCCTGTTTTGTTTGGCTTGACTAACATTTAAATTTTCTCTTCAGGCAATGTGCCTTAGCAGCGTTGAGAGATGTCAAGTCCTACCTGAAGGATGAGGGAGGCCAAGTGGCGGTGAGTTTGCTTGGTTGTTTATACTGTACCTCCACAAACACCCAACCAACAGACCATAACTGGACCTTCTTGGTGTTTCCTTCAGGTGTTTGACGCCACAAACACGACGAGAGATCGACGGGATCTGATCCTAAAGTTTGGCATCGAGAACGAGTTTAAGGTATGTTGCCTCGGTAACGGATGCTGCAGGGATTCAGGTCTAGAGCTGTTCATTGAATCTTGTCACTTTTTCATTTTGTCCAGATCTTCTTCATTGAGTCTGTCTGTGAGGATCCCAGTGTGATTGCGTCAAACATAATGGTGAGTTTCAGACCAGGACACTTCATGATGAAGGCCCACATCTTTGATCGCACACTGGATATAAAAAATAAATAAATGCTCACATCTCCTTTGGCATCAGGAATGTGGTTTTCCTCCCCGTACAGGAAGTGAAGGTGTCCTGTCCTGACTACAAGGACTGTAACAAAACCGAAGCCATGATGGATTTCCAGAAACGGATCGAATGTTACAGAACCAGCTACCAGCCTATGGATCCGGACCAGTATGACAGGTAGGCTGGGGTTCTCTGCCTTTTCTCCATGGCGACTGCGTCCTTTTGGGCAGAGAATTCATCCTGTCATCCTGCAGGGATCACTCCTTCATCAAGGTGATCGATGTGGGCCGCCGTTTCCTCGTCAACCGCATCCAAGATCACATTCAGAGCAAAATCGTCTACTACCTGATGAACATCCATGTCCAGCCGCGCACCATCTACCTGTGTCGACACGGGGAGAGCAAAGACAACCTGGAGGGCCGACTGGGAGGCGACTCGGGCCTGTCGCAGAGAGGCCGACAGGTACAACCAGCCGCCAAGTCATCGACTGGGAAAAACCCAGGCTAAATGATGGAACAAGAAGCTAATCGACTTGTTGTTTGTAGTTTTCAGCCGCCTTGGCTCGGTTCGTTGATGAGCAGCAGCTGAAGGACCTGAAGGTATGGACCAGCCAGCTGTGCCGCAGCATCCAGACCGCCGAGCACCTGGGGGTCCCCTACGAGCAATGGAAGGCGCTCAACGAGATAGACGCTGTGAGTGTTGCCCAGAGGAACGCCATAGTACCCCGTGAATCAACTTTAACTCCCTTTAAAGATTTCCCCGATCTGACTGGCTTCTTTTGTTGTCTTCTAGGGTTTGTGTGAGGAAATGACGTATGATGAAGTGAAGGAGAAATTCCCAGAGGAGTTTGCCCTGAGAGATGAAGACAAGTACTACTACCGCTACCCAGCCGGAGAGGTACACCAGCCCCATTATGGTCAAGCATAGGTGGAGCAGTTTGTGGAGTTTAGATTGGTGCTTCAACCTGTCAATTGCCCTGATTCTAGTCGTACCAGGACCTGGTGCAGCGGGTGGAGCCGGTCATCATGGAGCTGGAGAGGCAGGAGAACGTGCTGGTGGTCTGCCATCAGGCCGTGATGCGATGTCTGCTTGCCTACTTCCTTGATAAGAGTGCAGGTAGGAACCAATACACGCAGTGTTCATTAGAGGACTTGAGGGGATTAGATTCTTCTGTTTGTATTTTCATTTAGCATAAATTCACACTGGTTGACTCCCAGAGGCTAAAGCTAATGGCTGACTGGAGAGGAACAGTGACTGAAACAGACTTCTACTAGCTGAACAGATTCAAACATCACATTGGTTTTTGTCAATAAAACTACATGATCCAGACCAATCTTCATTTTCACTTGGCAGACGTCCAATGATTAAACACAGGTGCTGCCTCAAACCCCGACTTCCTGTGTAAATGATCCTCAAGTTTCTTGAACCGCCACCTGATGCTATATGGCTCTGGGTTTAAAGTTTCAGGATATGGTGATTTGCAGAAACTAATTGTTCTGCTTTGTCTTAATTGACTTCAGTGGTCCAATTTCGATTTTACGTTTGAACAGAAATCACCCTGTAGAATCTTAACTATGCCTTTTTGAATTTTCTAATGTGTGAACTTTTCCGTGTGGCTCCAGATGAGATGCCGTACCTGAAGTGTCCCCTCCACACGGTCCTGAAGCTGACCCCGGTGGCCTATGGCTGTAAGGTGGAGTCCATCTCTCTGAACGTGGAGGCGGTGAACACGCACAGAGACAGACCCGAGGTCAGCCACCACCCCACCCGCCCGCCTGCTGAAGGCCTCTGCTGCCGAGACGTACTTCAGTCTGACGGCTCGTCTTTGTCGCCCCACAGGAAGTGAAGCGGGGTCCCGGCACCCTGATTAGGAGGAACAGCGTGACGCCCCTGACCAGCCCGGAGTCCCACATCAAGAAGCCTCGCATCGAGGACCTGGACGAGGCCCCCATCCAGGAGCTGCCCGGCTCCGTAGCTTCGCTGGCCCTCTGCACCTCCGCTCACATTCCCCTGACTCTGGCCGGACAGGTACTACAGCCCACCTGCTTTCATGGTCCACAACCATATAGGACTTCTTCCTGCATCTGCTTCCCCACTCTCAGCCTTTTGCATGTCTGCTCACTCATTTGTTTGTTCCCTCCTCCTCTGTTCATCTGTTCCTCACAGCACTGGCTGGGCAAAGTTTGCCTGTAAGTATTTAACAAGGATTTATTTATTTTTTCCTTCTGTTTGCTGTACATCAATTTATTTCCCATAATTCTCAAACAATTAGATTAGATTTCCTAAAAAGTAGTTATTTACATTTCCTCTTACTCCTGTACAGCCCAGAGTTGAATCATGGGAAATGATGTAATCTACTGTTCTGGAAGTGAAAAGTGTACATATTTGTTCATGTGGAACTGTTCATGTGACTTCCCAGCACCGCATTCCTGTGATTCTTCAGCGTTGTCTCAGCCAGTTTCTCTTCTCTATCCTCCCACCTCCTCCCACTTTAATTGCTTCATGCTGACTCTGTCTGGATTATTTTTGGCCTGTGTTTTGCTCCTTAAAGACGCACCATCCTCCACTACCTAAAGGTGGTTTTCCATCTTAGCTTTCAAAGGTAAACACTTTGCAAAGTCTGTGCAGCTGCTCCAGGCAGTCCCATGTCAAAGTATTCACACCCCTATATTTTTTATTTATTTTTTAAAAAAATGCATTCTTGTGTGTTTTTAAACAAAGAAATTTGGACAAAATAATTCTTAAAATTGTAGGACAAATTTATATTCTTCAAATTTAATTGTTTTCCTTTTCAGTCTTTCATAAAGGCCAGCTTAGTACAAACTTTAGTTTCTGCACAGTCTGAAATTCAACATTTTTTGGTTGTAATATTTAAAAACTAGTTTTGTTTTATTTTTTTGGTTTTACATCCCATTGGGTTATTTCTTTTAATAGGCCAATTGCAAAATGAAACCTAAACTCTGAGTGAACGTGGTTGGTTGCAGTAACGATACGTTTTATTTGCAAGTGCCTTTCTTGACACCAACGGTCACCTTAATTTGACATAGTTTTATTTGGAGGCAACAGTAAATTTAAACACTTTAGTTTTTTTAATTTATTTTTTCTCAATACTTCCAATTCTCCCTGTTTGCTATGTAATTAAAATGAATTTTATATAATGTGAAACTTGATGGGGTGTGAATACTCATGGTACGGTAACTGCTGCCATGTTCTTCTAGCTAGTTAAGTCAGCAGCCATCTGCCTTAGCAGCAATATTAAGTGTTAGATATATAATTCAGATTCTACTAATAGATTTCCATTAAGTCACATCAACCTGCAGCATCACTGAACTTTGACATGAGTGCGGCTGGCTAGTTTGGATGTTGCATTAGGAAAGTATGAACTGTGCTGCAGGGTGTGTTTTTATTATTTTTTTTTTTTTTTAAACTTCTCTAAAGATTTTGGTTGCAATAGAGAACCCGTTCACACACTTGCTAGGTAACCTCTCATTTCCTCTAAAAATAGGAAATGTTTGGGTGACGTAACTACTTGAACTTTCTCCGCCCCGGCCTGAGGCCATTGTGCTTGCTGGAACAGCTCTAGTCAGCTTCTTGGTGCATACCTGCAGGCTGATGCTATCCAAGAGGAACCTAAGCTTTTCTTTGTTGTGTGTGTTTGATTGCAGAACCTGAGAAGCTCCTCTGTCTGCCATGACATCCTGCAGCCCTGCTAGTGGACGGCGTGGGCGAGTCACAGCGACACGATCTGCTACATCTTTATCACTTCAAATGGGATTTCTTTTAATTTTTCACAAACATTTTTGAAAAATGGAGTTTCCTGTTGGCTCACCAGTCTGGATATCGGTTCATTTCAGAGACCAAAGACTAAAAATCACTAACAGGAGTTTTTAATATTATCCCCCACCCTTTTCCTTACGACATCGTAACGATGAATCTTATGTATGCTGACATGTTTCAAACAAAGCAACATTTTGCACAGCGGTGACTTTTTTTTTTTTTTTTTTTCTTCTTTCTTTCATTTTTTTATTCTTCTTGGGTTTGGTTTTGCCATAGAGTGCCTGTAGTGCTTGCTTTCTGCAAGCCCCAAGCAGCTTCTCTTGTTTCTCCAGACTCAACTGCTCAGAGAGGGAGAACATTTCACCTAATAACTCTACATATCATTTCAATGCGCTACTTTGTCTAGTATTGAGTATTTTTTATAAGATTTTTTTTTGGTGTAGTTTCATTACCACATTGCATATTGTTTATGGAAAAATATTTTTGTTTTGGTGTCATTGACTGCTATGCACAAAATGAGGCACCTATTTTTGTTACACTGCGAGCTGTTTATCTCTGTAAATGTTAGTGTACATATGGAGAAACTGGATTGGGGGGGTCATTTTTTTGTACTAATATGTTTGACTGAGGGGAAAAAAGCTGATAATTTTCTCAGTTAATATTTAGTTAACATGTCTGCTTGAGAAAACTTAAATTTTCTTTTTGTAATCTGTATATTTACGTAGTTTTTGAATGGCTGAAGCAAAAAGCGTCTTGTGCACATGGGTTTATGTTGTACAGATTTTTTTTTTTTTTGCATCTGGAACAATAAATTCACTTGACGAAAATAGAGTGCATTTTCCTTATTCCTCTGTTTAACAGAAATTCCTTTCCTTGCTGTATAAAGACTCTCTCTGCAACAGACATGGCAGTTTTCCAGTTGTTATCTCACTCTGCTGTGCTGTGAGTCACAAGCTGCATATCTGTCAGTTTGCAGACAGGAAGATGCCCTCATACAAACTGTTTGGGGATGTACTGAATTAACATGTAATTATGCTTGAGTAGCATTATTTTATAATTTTACTCAAAAGTAACCATCCAAGAAATTGGGAGCAAATGTGACTCAAATATAGAAGAACTAATCTTAACACCTTTTTTAATATGAGTCATTCAGTTGGACAAAAACCTAAGGTTACAAAATAACATTCAGGCAGAAGAAACACTTTTCCCGATCCATTTTTCCACAATATTAAACTTATACAGCACAACAAATGCGTTTAGAGCACAAGTGTCCTGTGGTTTTTAGATGTGCCACAGGTACAAAACACTGGAATGAAATGGCTTAATTATCTGCTCATTTTAACTAACTCTAGTCCGTGAGATCTACTGTCTTGCAAGTTTTAGATGCAACCCTGCTCCAAAACAGCTGAATCAAGTGAACGTCCAAGTTTATTGGCATCCTGCAGAGGTAATTCAATCATTTGATTCAGCTGTTGGACAGGGTTGCAGGACGGTAGCTCTGGAGGGTTAGGGTTGCAGGCCCTCTGGTCTATTATATAAGCTTTTTTAAAAATACATTGACGTTGGGGGTTTTAACTGGATGGATTGTTTGAACACTTTTACAAGATACTCTGACTGTGCAAGCATATCTGCATACGGTGTATGACACCGGATTATTTTGTGTTATGGACAGGCTAGGTAAGTAGAAGACAAGCCTCTGAGTCATAGGGAAGCAGAGACAAGCTTAGAGAGAGAGACATGACACCTCATCTGCTCCAGACGAATCAGTCTGGCAAAGAAATTAAGCAAATAACCTTTTCTTCTGCAAGTCTCTAGGTATTAGATGGAAGGTGTATCACAGAGCGAATGATCCAATTGGTGTGCAGCTTTTAGTAACCTGACTGATGGGGATCAATCACAGTCCTTCGTCACAGCAGAATTAAATGGCTATTTGTGTCTTAGCCAAGCCTGTTAACACCAAGGCCATGTACCATTGAGAAGCCTGACACAGCAGCTCCTCTCCTCCCCACACACGCATACACATTCTCAAATGGAAGCCACATGCAAGTCTGGAACAGGCTGTCGTTGCCCAGGAAACATGTCATTACCACGAAGAACCTCATTAAGTTCACCTCACAGAGTATAGGAGCAGTAAAAATGGAGAGGAGAGAAAAGCAAAGTCACGAAGGAAATCGGATGCAAAATGATATGTATGCTCACTTGCATACAGGGAAAGTGGCCAACAATATGCAAAGTCTGTATGCAAAGTGTGTTTGGAAGTTCAGTCAAGTGTTTGATGATGTGTGTGAGCACTTGTTTACCGAACACTTAGCCTCTTTAGGACCTTTTCAGGAGTAATCATCTCTTAACAATGATTGGTAGTGGGGAATAATGGTATCAGTGTAGCAGAGCATTGTTATTAGAGTAATGGCTGAGGTTAACAACCGGGCCTGCTGCAGTATCACAGACCACATAATGAAAACCAGATGAACTCATCAAACTTATGTGGAAACTTCAATCTTTCACGATGCCCTCTAAGTAGTAGATTTTCTCAAAATTCAGACTATGTTTCTTTCACCTCCCCTCTAAGATAAAATATATATTATATTTAAAATACCTAACTGTTAATATCCTACAAGTGAATTTGGATAGTTTTGACAGAGTTTTGTAAGATCAATTAGAAGTTTGTAACGTTCTCTTATTTTTTTTAACGATTGTCAGTGAGTTTTGGAATGACTTTAATACTGACCTTATTGGGATAAATGTGATAAATGCATTTTTATATTCATGTTTAAACTGATACTTTATGTTCTACTTAATTTTTTTTTTTTTTAAACTTTTTTTTTCTTAATCATTGAAGACTCAGAGGTTCCTTTTGTTTCTGTGTTGGCTTTTGGCTATTTTTTCATGGCTTTCTGCATAAATGGACATTGTAATGCAATTATTTAGTTCATATTTTGTATCATGGCTTTCTTTTATTTATTGTATTTTGTGTCTAATTTTGCAACAAACTTATCCTACCCTCTTTTTTCATTGGCTGTGGGCAACATACATGATTCTGTTCCTTTCACATACCTGCAGACTTTAGTGCCAACTTGCCCTACTGTCTCCAAAAAGTGCAAACTGATGCAGACTTGGTGAATAAATTGATTACTGTCTACAGCTTTGAGTTGAGGTAAAGGCCCCAAAAATGGGGGATGGTGGGACAGTTTCCCTACAACTACAGAAAGACAAATACGCATGTGTGTGTGTGGGTGAGTGTGTTAAATTGTGGAGTTTCAAGGAGGAGGAGCACTGAAGTGGAGAACCTGACAGCAGTCACATAGTCTCTCTGACCACAGTGTGATCAGATGGAGCAAAAGCACTTGGTCTGGTCATGATTAAGACTGAAGGAAAAACCACAGTCAAGTGTTCTTGTGCTCTGGTAAACTTATGATGTGAGGACCAGCATGAGTCCATACATCACTGCTTCGAGGACATTTTAGAGAAGTGGGGACTTTTGGTCAATTCACTTTTCACATTCACAAGGACTGTGAAGTGTTCCAACTAGGATTAGAATAATTTCAGAATTGCAAAAAAATTTGGCAGCATTGAATCCCAATTCCACTTTTTGAAGTGGAACATTTTAGTTGTGTCAGTTTGCTCTGTGGGCATTTAAACCAAATGTTTCCACCTTTTGGAAACCTAATGAGTAACCAAGAAACCATAAAACTATTAGGTTGTTGACAGATGGAAAGTGGTGGAAACAGCACAAAGACAGGTTGTAAGCCTGTATGGAGTTTCCTCCATCTTTTCCTCAGTGACTGGCTGGGGGAGATGACTGGTTGAAAGGCAAACCAGGAAGTGGAACAATCCATCAGGCTGCTGGAAGCAGGGGAATTTGTTGTTGAAGAATCTGCCTCTCTCTACTAATAGCATAACTGCTAAAATATTTTTGGTGATAGGTTGTTTTCTTTTTTACAGTTGTGTTGTAGTTAAAATGGGTTGGTTTGAATTAGTTATTTATATTTATGTATTGTTTGTCTTTGTCTCCTCTCCTACCCCTCCTCGTTTGTGTAGGCTAGCCTTTGTGTATAAATTCCCCTGCATGTTCATTGTGTGAAGGTCAGATTTGGTTTGTTATCCTGAATTAGGTATGCCTTAGTTGATATTTTATTTGGGCCCATTTTGCTATATTTTTGAGATTTGTTGTTGAAAGCCTTTTGTTAAGATTTTTTGACAAGATAAATCAAAGATAATTTTTATTATATGCCTTTGTCCTTGTGCCTTACTGGTTGGACCGTAACACTTGATGCTTGAACTGAACAACCAGTGGAGTTTCAAAGTTTAATTATTGAGAATTATGTGTTTTAAAGTTAGGATACCAGTTTATGGTGCTGTTAAAAAGTATTTTCAACCTACAGATTTTGGTTTTGCATTTTTATAAAAATAGAAAAAAATAAGCACTCAAATATACGAGACAAAGATGACACAAATGAATGCAAACATCAGTTTTAAAAAGTGGTAATTGCACTTATGTGGTACTAAAAAAGTTATCAAAACCTACTTGGCCTAATGGGAAAAAAATGATTCCCTCCTGGACTTTTTAATTGTTTATCTAATTATTTTTGATCAGATCTCCAGCCTTTGACTAGTCCACTATTGCAATTGTAGCTGTAGGTTTTCAGGACATTAGTCCCAAAGTACTACTCTTGAGTATGGTGTGCCATTTGTAAAGTTACACAGTCAAAAAGTATTTAACCTGACATAGGAGATAAAAAAGTAAGGCTTTATTTTTCAAAGTTATACTTTCACATTGTTATTCATTCATTTGTATAATGTCATAGCTTCAAATTGTGACATTATACAATCAAATGTCAAATTATCACAATTTGACATCATGCATAGTCCCCATAGCACGATGGTGCCTCTAGCATGCATCAACAATGATAACTTAACCATGCTTTATTCTACATGACAGTTTGTTTTGGTCCATCACACAAAATGCCAGAGTTTTTTTTTGTTTTGTTTGTTTTTTTAACTTAAATAGTATGAATAATTTTTTCAATATATTTGTTTATTTCATCCCTTATTAATGCTCACATTTTTAAAGATTAAAGATGATTTTCTGTTTTCTTTCTCTTTTGTCCTTTGAAAAATGCGCTACCTGAATTACTGCTGCAGCGGGGTGAAACCCAACCCCATCTTTGTGCAGCAGCCATTCAGGAAGAGATTTTGCGCTGAATGGAGAGGATAAGTCTTTCAGTGAGCTTTGAATGGAGCAGAGCAGATTAAATACACTACAAGTGATCCCTGTATATACACACAGCAAAATGAAAGCCTTCTTACGTCATTCTCTGCATAGTTCCATTGCTCTCAGAAAAATGTCTTCCTATACGGAGTCATCTGATTTTGGGAACTGAATACATTGTAGAGACAGATTTTAGATTTCTTTTTTTAATCTATTTAATGCAGAAGGTTTTAGTTCCAGTCAGAGAAGGATTTAAAGAAGTGAAGAGTTTTTTGTGTCAAGTGTGTGACTGATCTTTAGCTTCCTCGTGTCATGCTGTCTGTAGATCCTGTTTATTTTCAAGAAGAAAGAAATTTTTACAATTCTTTAAAATTCTGACATGATTTGAATCTCATGATTTACTTTTTTGAAAAAATATGACAAGAAAGTCACTTTCTTTTCATGGTCAGTGCTAATATGAAAAAAAAAATATGTTAAAGCAGAGGCCAGAATTAGAAGCGAATCAATTAGTTAACGCATTTAAAAAAACATAAGGTCATTAAATAATCAGTGATTGTCTGGAAAATTGTAGGATCTGATTGAAGTTTTTCTTTAAGTTGTTAAAGAAAAATAGAGATATTTTTTTCCAGACTTCATTCAACTCCCCAAAGCTCATAAATTTTTAACATTAAAATTACAGGTAGCCAGACTACTGGAGATTAAATGACTGAGCTGTTGAGGTACTTCAGATTTAAACTGTCCAATCCGAATAGCTTTTAGCAACTCTTGTGCTTATGTACTTCAGGTGATACTCTGATCAACAAAGCCTCTCTGCAAAAATTTGATTTCTAAAAATTTATAAATTTGAACTTTTATTTTTGTTTACCCTTCCAGATCCTTGAAGTACATTAAGCGGAACATTTATGTAGAGAGATATAAAATTTCCTATTCATTTCTTTTTTTTAATCTACATTAAACATCAATGTGTTAATTTGCTACTGTTTCCATGTTATCCATGCCTCCCAACAATAAAGGACATTAGAAAAAGGTTCAAAGGTTATGGAAAATTCATCCATAATTTTACTGACTTATGAGATTTTCAAATAATAAATTCTATAACTGATTACATGCTTCTTATAGGCAATGGTTTAAATTTATAACTGACAATTTCGGTAAATAGCAAGTTGATATGAATTTTGCTACACCTCAGCCAACTCTTACCTTTCAAGAATAGAATGTCTGTAAATGATGCAGGTGGTAAAACACCAGTTAAAATAGAAACTAACAAACAGCTTCTAATTACAAGTTAGTGAAGCCTCCCTGGCTGTACCTTGGTTTGTGGCCCTGGATGTTCTCAAAGATTACAGAGCTGTTGGTGAAGTTGGCAATTACAATGGCTTGTAAAAAAGAATGTATATATCCTGAACTATTTTCACATTTCATCCTTTTATAGCCATAAACGTCAGTGTATTTTATTGGAGTTTTTATGTGATAAATAAAGTGGTGTATTATTGTGAAGTGGAAGGAAAACAAAATTTGGTTTTTATATTTCCTATTACAAATAAAAAAAAGCTACAAATCGGAAGATATATTTTATTTAAAGCAACCAGTTGCCTTCAGACGCCACCGTTTGGGTACACTGCATCTTCTCGATAATAGCTGCAGTAACCAATGGTTTTTTTTCACGTATTTGTTAAAAAATATCACTGTGTCGTGATAGTATAATATGAGACAGATAATCTGTGAGAAGACTGATCTCCAGTCCTTCATGTCCTCCCTGAGCTACTATTGCCATCTGAAGAAATGCACCTCTCTCGCACAAAAACAACCAATCAGAGCCAGAAGGAGGGTCTTGGAGAGTAAGAAATTAGTGTTTTCCATGAAGACATGGTATATAGTCCTTTACAGTTCCATAACACATTTAGGTAATTTTATAAAAGATTCTTATTGTGAAAACAAAGGTAGTCCACCAGAGGGCGCATTGACGGTAGCTACTAGGTAAGAGTGCAGTGAGTCCAACACACAATTTACAACTTGCAATCTTTTAGTTAAATTGACAGTTATCTATTAAGAGATTTCCAACATTGTCTAGAAAAATATGTCGTCTTAAAACAAGTTGCATTTTAATTAATATCAATAAATATGGTACACTTTGTTGACGTGTACCGGAAGTACTTATTCAGCGCATGCGCAAATGAGCCAAAGGTACAGCTCCAGCTTCCTGCTCAGCCTCTCACGGTCCAGCTCAGCAAGGTTGGTGGCATCAACTAACTCACCCTTTGGTTACCTAGCAACAACCTGTTGAATAAGCCCTGAACATATTCTGGACTCAAAGCAGACGTCCACGGCACACGTCCGAACAAAACATCCCTGATGGCGCACTGACTTGAGCTGATAATGTGGGCGCTCCGACAGGCGTCTGGCTGCCCTGGTGGAGAAGAAATGGCGCTAAGGACCCAGCTAGCTCAACAAACTTGCTAACATCCATGTGGTTTGTGGGAAATGAAGGAATTTGTCACGAGAAATGAAGGCAGTGAGTACGCTTGACTTACTGCCTACATTTCTGAACTGTCTGTGCAGCGTGCGGTTCAGTGAACACACACAGTAGGCCTGAGTATGTGGGAGCAGTTTCATGGTTTGCCATCGTGCCTCATAACTGCTTAAAAATAAAAAAACGTTAAGGGTGAAGTGAAAGGTGACAATGAAAACAGCTCAAGAGAAAATTGTAGATAAAAGAGTGAAAGGTCACGGCACTAGTTTGGTTGTATTTTGGATATTTAAAACAAAAGCTACTCAATAATTATCAATATTGACAGATGTATAATGTCAGGGCCAGTAGGGCCTTCTCTGCTAGCCCTAGAAAATGTAAAAGGAAAAGTGTAAAATATTTAAGTCATATTTAAAATTATCTATAATAAATTTTTTATTCTACAAATGAGTTGCTTATTGGTATCGTGATGTATTATTGAGGTTTAACTTTAATTACCTATTTTAAAAAGCGCCTTAAAACACACTGAAACCCCACTGCACGCCACTGTGAAATGCTTATATTGTGATTTTTAGTTATATCACTCAGCTCTACTTCTACCAAGTCTAGACTTTGAGAGATTGATTTGAGAGAGTTTGGCCATCACATAAAATGCCCTTGCAATCCATTGAAGTCTGTCGTTATAATGTAAAAAAAATAAATAAATAAAGTTGAAGGTTAGTTATTTATGTCGCAAAGCTCCATCAATTGCAACTTTAGCAGAAGGTAAACAGTTGGCAAATATGTTTGCAGAGGAGAGCAAAAGGTTCCAGCACCGCAAATGATAAACTTTCTCCCTGCGGCTCATATTTACTTCCTGGATTGACAGTGTGGCATCGCCTCAAAATAAAAACATGTCGCTGTGCAGCGTTGGCACAAAGTGTGTCACCGGCACTTCCTTCCTGTTATCCTGCCTGTTTCTAAATCCCCTGCATGACCAGGGGATTACAGATAGCTGAATAATGGGATGACCATGACAACATTAACATCTACAGGAGAAACGAGGAGGAAAGGGAGCAAAGTGATGGGGCTGGGTTTTCCATGTGAGCGCAGTCACGTCCACCTGAACACGCCCTGCTCACTCAGCTTCCCCATTCTCATTTTGGCCTTCTTCTCCACACAACTTTTTCTGCCCAGACGGTGATGTGTGGAGGCTCACGTAGTCTCAGCCAGCCGGCAGAGAGAGGAGGGTGGCCGGGGTGGAGGGGGTAGCGGGGAAGGGTGGAGTGAAAGCAGAGTTTGGGGCTATGAATTTGTTTCTGCAGTTCTTCCCAAACCATTTATGGGGTCAGTGAGTTGGAAAAGTTGAAGACAACATGCACTTTCATATAAAACCCTTCAGTTGCATTTCCAGGCAGCACAACTATTGACTTGGAAACGATTTATTGATGGAGGTGCCAAAATGTTGCAACTATTTAAGGCATCTTGATTTAATTTCCACCACCATCTTTACAAGAGTAGCTGCTTCATTTTCTTGTTGTTCAAGAGTTCATGAGCTTCCCTTGTAGTTGTGAGAAAATTAACTGAATGTTTATTAAGAGGGATCGCAGTTTAACATAAGCTGCGTTTCCATTATAAATGTGCATTAATCTCTGTTAATATTCAGCTAATATAAAAGAAACATGATTTTACAGTTGCAGTGGTTCCATTAAATAAGAAATAAAATGAAAATCACATGGAATTAAGCTTGTTCTTGGAATAAGCCATTAAAAGTCATGGCAGTGACGACTGTAAGCAGTTACCTCAGGTACACTCATAATTTAGTGATGAATTATAAATCTATCAAAAATTATTGGAGACATCGGCATCTTATTCTACTTTGGAACGGCAACACAGAGACAGACACAGGATAGACAACCATGCACACACACACTCACGCCTAGGGAGAATTTAGAGAAACCAATTAACCTGACAGCCATGTTTTTGGACTGTGGAAGGAAGCCGGAGTACCCGGAAAGAACCCATCATGCCCAGGGAGAACATGCTGGAAGGCAACTGTACTACCAACTGCGCCACTTTATAGCCTTAGCTCTCTTATACCAGTAGACTTTTGTTCCATTTGTTTTGGTTGAGATGTTGCATGTTTGGACAATTATTCCCTATAGTTTTGGAGGCTGTGCAGTTGGAAGGATTTCCTCTGTACATTTTTAGCTTTCTGATTTTGTGACATGAGGGGCTCGATTATAGAACATACAGCAACGGCCTCCAGTCAGATTTGTTGCAAGTCTGACTGCTATTGGATGTCTATCTGACCCACAGCATCACCATCCACAGTGACTCGTTGAAGATGCATGGATGATATGAGTCACAGCATTTAATTTCTATCTAGGATAAGTAAAGCATTTTTGAATTGAAATGAATTTGCATTAAATTAATTACCATTTCTGGTGCAGGAACCTTTTCAGTTTTCTGGGGTACTTGTTTTTCTTTAACACACAACTTTTGTGCAAGAAACATGAACTAAAGGTAGAATGCAGACAACACTAGTTATTTCTCATACAGCTAGAATTGTATTTTGGTCATAAACTAGTTTGTATTCCTCCACAGATCATATCTGTAGCTTTAAATTGCACAACAGAAGATTTACAAGAGTAGCTGCCAACAGAAGGTGGGTAGTAAGTATTTTGTTGGCTACATTACCTTCAGTTGGAAGGAAAATGCTGTGTGCATCAAAAACTAAGTAAAAGAAATTTGATTTTGCATGATAGCTGTATCTGACACCTTGAAATTGGGCCTCTGTCTCTTTAAGAACCTCTGTGATCACCCCCTTCAGCAGGTGATCACAGTAATTCCTTTTTTGAATGGAGCAAATACACTGCATCACAAATTAGGCTCTTTGTGCCCCAACAAGGCACAAAGAGCGAACGGACAGACGGACAGACAGACTGCCAATCATTTGAGGGGGAAGAAATAAACATAAATATTTAAGGCATAAACATAACAGTAGTATTCCAGAGCAACTGACAGGCTGAATCTCAAAGATGTCAACAGTTTTTTTCATGCTTCGTGGTTTCAGAAAAACCTTTACCAGGAGAAAACAGAAACTGTTTTCATATTACCGCAGTCCAACAAAATCTGCTAGACTTTGTTTACACCAAAAGAACAATTACATTATTTCGTGAATAAAGCTCGGTCTACAAATTGAATTCACATGTGACTCTCTCACATTTTCCTGAACTTATTAGCAACATGTTGACAGCCAACAACACCTATAAAAAGGATTGTAAGGCTTGTTTCGCACATTCTTTCCACAACTTCAGTCCTCTAAACTTAAACCATGTGGCGGCATCTTACTATTTGTCATCTGAGTTCTCATTAGGCGCACTTATTTACTCCTATTTCGTGTAACGTTTAAAGCTGTTGCTTTTTTTCAGTACGCTGTGTTCTTTTTCAAACTTTATGGCGTAACGGTTATTTGGGTAACCACTAAGGCTGGTTCAGCAATATATCAGCAGGAATGTAATATCTGAGCTTTTGTTGGTAACACCAAACACTTAAGAAAAATTCCAGGCATGGAATTTATAGTTTAAGAACTTTATAGTTTCTATAAAGTAACTATAAAGGACAGAGAGTATTATTTTTAAACTCCCCTCCAGACCTAGAGTTGCCCTTGTTGTGGAAAAAACTATTTTACCAAGCACTGTCAGGTGAAGTCACTCAATCAGGTTTATTCATATATTGTGCACAATACAGAGAGCTTGTAGGACAATTATAATTGAAGCAGGTCTGGATGAAAAGCTCTGCCACACAGAGACAACACATGAGTTTTTTACCAAGGACAAGGAATTCAAAACAAGGGGCGAGACAGTCTGGTCCTGATGCAGCTGTAGAAAACAACTTCTAACCTTGTACATGTGATCCAAATAGATCTTTTGGTGGGAGTTCACAAGCATTTCATATAACATGATCAGCAGATGTTAAAATTGTAGTACTTTCCCACCAGACCCTCTAGGTCTGGGTAATACTGAAGTTTCCCAATATTTACAACTCAAGAAGCTGGGCCAATGTGAGGTTAGATTTTGCCAAGGTGAAGATCTGCCCTTTAGGTGACGCTTTGTGTGACACCCAAATGTTTTAAATCATCAAACAAGTTGTAAAATCAGTCAAATATAAACCAAGTAATGCAGTTTTGAAATGATGGTTTCACCTAGTCTATATGTAATTACTCCATTGTTAGGTCATTAATTAAGTTATGAATAAGCTGAACATTGATGATCGCACATCAAGCAGATGAATACATCTTAGTCTTTGTCTTTTGTATACTTAGGTCTTAAATTTAGCTATTGTCAAGACACAATATTGCATTTGGGGCGTTTCCATTAAATAAGAAACGCAATTAAAATCACACGTGAATAAGTTTGTTCATGCTGTAAGTCATTAGAAAACATGCTTTGCCATCATCCTCCAACTATTTCCTGTTGCCTTCTTTTTTGTAGTTTGTGTCAGTGGTAACATCCAGTTGATGATCATGTGACTCGTGTGATGCAAAGAAAAGTTTTTCCATTGTGGTTTTTGCAAAATACACCAATTTCACTGTGGCTGAGGAACCACAGTGAAATTGTGTCAAAACTAAGCAAAAAACTAGTTTTTTTGTTGTTTTTTTTGTTGTTGTTGTTTTTAAAATATATGTTTCCATTAAGCAGATTTATTTTCTAAATGTCAAGTTGTGCAGTTATATGGTCAATGGAAACGAAGCTACAGCTTTTTGCATATTGCGACAGACCAGTCAGAATCCATGCTGATCCCTGTTCATCACAGAGCCATAATTGGTCACCAAAACCAGACTAAAAAGCAATGAGAGAAGATGGTGAATAACTTGAATTAGTTCTTTTTTTTTTTTTTTGCTTAAGCATTGCCAAACAAAGGAAGATCTGGTCCAAAGGTGGCCTTGAGAAATCCAGGTTGTCTCAACAGCAAAAGGGAACCAATCGTATCCGAAGGCAAATGGTCATAAAATCTACAAATTTTGTAGATTTCCATAGTAATTGATAGAAATCAACTATCCCATGCTACTCTTAGTTCTTCGCCTCCCTTTAACTGGACCACTTTGTTGTTACTAAGCCAATTATTTGAAGAGCCACCGTTTGCTCCCTTTGCTCACACATTCTTGAGTATTTGCCTTCTCTGTGTTTGTTCCTGAACTCTTGTTTTGACTCGCTCCGCCCTTCAGTTTGTTGGTGTGAGTTATCTGGGCTTGTCACAATAATCCTGAGCTATCTGAATTGCAAATGTGAAAATGCTACGTGCATATTATTTACTTACCTAAATTTTCCCCAGTAAAAGAAAGTAGCTGCAACATTAAGTCATTAAGAGCATTACATAAAGTACATTGTGCTTGGAAATCTTGACTTCTAGACAGTGTTGGCGACCAAGTGCCCACTTCTTTCCCCGTCTCCCTGCCAGTGGCGCCTTCCAAACCAGACAATTCTCTTCCTTCACACAACAAAGAAAAGCAAAAAGAAAAGAAACTAAGGCTTTGACGGGACATCTAAAGCCCAAATTCCACTCTGATTAAGCATATCCACAATGAGCAGGAACTCGTCCAATCCTCAGAGGCTTCGTACAGAAACTCAACATAACAACTCGTTTCAAGCACCATAGGAAACTTTCAGAGCTGCTGTGTTTATGATCTGTTCTTTAGTGCTGTGCAGGCAGCACAACGAAGCACTGCAAGAAGCAAGGCCAAACTTTCTTATTTCTTTGTTTACTTAAAATGTCATAAATATAATAAAGAAAAATAAGGCATGGGCAATTAGATATAACAACGTCATCAATAGCTCTGTGGCATTTTGTTTGTGAAAGCAACTAATGCGGGAATCTGTTTTGGTTTAAAGCATAAGTCAATGAAATTACATTTATCTAGTGGTAAGTTGCATGCCAACACAAAACACTTTACAAAACAAACAAATTCAAGCATTATCTAACTGCAGAAATTCATAACCAGATAATATCAATCTAGTTCAATCATATACCTGGATTGCCGTAAGTGTCCATGTCGCGGTAATAATAAAACAAATGCAGGCTCTGAATTGACTGACCTGGTGGCCAAATAGTTGTGCTGCTTTGATTTGGTTCTCAAAGATTGGAGTGTCAGAATTTTAAGTTGGAGGAAATCAAGTGGACTATTCACTCATGTTGGAAGATTCTCACAAATCTTGACATCAATATCTAAAATGGCTGTCACATAAAAAGTGGTCATATCTGAGAAAAATTCACATTTGTTACAATTTTGGCATCGTCAACAAAATTAAACCAGTTCAAAAGAGAGCCATAAGACTTTCTTTTTAAATATTGTGAGGTCTAGTTTAAGATTTTAATTTTGTTGACTTTCACAGTTTCCTGTTAGGGTGTCGAGAAAACAAGAAATATTTGAAACACAGCTAGAGTACCTGGGGAAAATAAGCACTTCTCTGAACTGGTGCATTTCCCCCCCCCCCCCCAAAATCTTTTATCTCGTGAAATTATTTTAGCTGCCAGGTAAGTTGTGAAAATAGGCTGGCATTAAGAATGAAAGTAGCAAAACAGCATCTGAGGCATGACCAATTTACAGTGCGGTCTGAATGAAGCAGCACTCTATTCAAAGCACATTCCTTGCTTGTACACTTGCATAAGATCTTGAAGTCAAAGGTTGGCAGGGAGCTGTTACTTGTACACAGGGTGACACATTTGGCTCCAAAGGTGAGCTAAACCTCTGACGTAAGGCGTCTCTGTGTTAACAGACCTCAGTTCAAGGGCAAGCAAGTCTCTTTTGTCTGCAACTGTGAAGGCTTGTTATGCTCGTATGATTATATTATAGCATAAAACCTAATGCTTGTCAATCTGATCAATATGGAAATGAGACTTTTATTTTTTGTAGATTTTTCCTTTAATACCTGTTCAGATGGCAATAAAATCTATTCTATTCTATTCTATTCTATTCTATTCTATTCCAAGTCCTGCACTTTGCAATTGTGTTGTCCACCTACAAACACAATAGCTAGACGTCACTCAGCTAATGGGCTCTTGGCTTATGGAGTACGTGTCACCTTGTATGTCTGCGTCTCAGACAGACAAGGTGTCCGTCTCCCCAGTGTTTTTTCTCTCACCCAGCACACACTACTGTCTGTCCAAACACAAGCTACTGCCTGGTACACCTGAACTCACTGAGAGCAATCCAATTATCCAATGTGGAAAAGTGGTGTTTTTCCACAGTCTCTCTGGTGTAATTGAATGACTAACTAACATGGCTAACTGAGGCTGCATTGTCCCCCATTTTCACATCCAAACACATGTGACCTTATTAAATGGAGTAAACAGGATCAATTAAAAACGCATTTAGATTTTTGCCGAGTTTTTAAGGTCAAGACAAGGCTTTGCGTGTAAGATCATCCAGTGAAAACCACAGTCAAATATTTAGTGTCTCACAATGGAATGTGCTGCACATTGAGCCACTCAGCCAGCATCCATACTTCGAGCAGTGCTGATATTTCTGTAAGTGGGAATAATTTCAGGGTTGCATATTATTTTTCCCATCCAAAGAGCCAGTCAAAGGTATTTTCTCTCCACTAGATGGGTCTGCATCAGTATTGGGTCAGAAAAATGCTGATGTTCCTTATTGGCAGTTAATTTGTTGTGTGAAGATGGAGACTGTGAAGGAAAGACTCCATAGAAATTCGACTCCTGTGGGCATTGTTGACGATTTGGGTTCAATCCATGACTTTTACTTTTATGCAAATGAAAAATAAAATCATTGAGCAAATAAATTATGGTGTTCCCCAAGGTTTAACTTTATGCTCCACTCTTGTTAAACTCTGCTGTCCCTGGGGTGATGTAATTAGCAGACGTAGCATAGATTTTTTGTATTTTCAATTAAAGGCAAAAACATGCATCTTCAGTGAAGTATTCACTGAGTTGTAATTATGTTATTTTCTTAAAAGCTTGTATGTATTTATTTGTATTTAGCTCTAATTCTTAATATTTTTCTTAAATTATATCTTTGAGTCTTACGATTTGTAAGACTCAAAGCACCAATTGCAGTTTTTTTGGCCAATCGCTGATTACCGATCTTTAAAAAGCCTGACTTGCCAATTCTAATTTTGCCCGATAGCAATCGTTTTTGTCTGAAATGTCGCTAAATATGGCAAGAAAGGCACTAAGTTGCTAACAGTGAGTTGACTATTGTTAACTGCAAATGTGCAGATATGACCTGGTGGGCGGGGCTAACAGTCAAGAGGACAGCATAAGAGGACTGATTTTAAGACCTTTGCTAAGGTAGATAAGATCTGGGGATAAGATCGACTTCAAGTGTAAATATCGGCCAATTACCGATCTCCTGAAGTTAAGGAAGTCGGTGCACCCCTACCGGCTTTATTTCAAACTCTCTGGATTAGGACGCTCATGTCTTTATCCAGGGCTAATGGTGACCACCACTATGTGGAAAGGCCCCCAACGTTTTCATTACCTCGTTAATTTATTTGCAAAATACTCAGAATTTGTTGGCAAAATTGAAGAAGATACTATTCAATATTCTAGATGCACAGTTTGCCTCTCAGGGGAGTTTGTGCTATAAGTGCAACAGGCATTTATGTTCATCTTAATTTCTTCCAAGTGATTGTGAAGGTGTGGATTAAGTAAGATTAACAGTTTTTTAAAATGATTATTATTATTCTTATCCAACGACAGCATTTGTGGGACAATATGACCTTTTTGGAATCACATCCTGTAACAGTTCATATGAAATAATGTTTCACACCACAATGCCTGATCCCCAACCTGACCTCTGGTCTGTTCGAGCTGCCTGCGTCAGGCTGCATGTAAACCCCTTAATCAATCTGGTTCATTGCAAAAGACTCATTGTTCCGAACTACGGGGTGGTGTTACCTTTGAGGAAGTTCTTTTAGGCAAGCTGTGGGAAACACAAAAGTTTCAAAGAACACAAGGCGGACTTCTCTATTGATGCTGGAATGAAGAATTTTTCTGCCGCTTTTGTAACTTTCTGAACCTTCCCTGTTGCGCAGCCGAGTGCCCTGTGTTGCAACATTTCTTCTCTGCACATAGAAATTCTTTTGAAATCGTCGATTGTACACTCTACGTGACTTTATTGAACTTTCAGCAACTTATCGGCGCAATTTCATGAGAAAACTATCGAGAATCAAATGTAGGTTCATGTTTTATTCTTTCTGCTTACTTTGTAGTCAGGAGGGGGGAGAACGTGTATTTTTCCCATATTTTTCCCTTTATCAAGCTTTTCAAAATGGAAAGCTTAAGGACGGCAACACCATTCTCATTGTGCCCACACACCATTGGTTCTGTCAAGCTCTTTTTATAAATTGACATATTATTTCAAGGTCACAAGAAAGCTTTGTGAAATACTTTGGTCAGAATATCCCAACATGACCATACCAGAGCACCCATCTCAACCATTTGTTGACCAAAATCAGTTCAGAGATGTGGTGAGTCTTTTCTACAACTTTGCTATTTTCCAGATTTGGCCATTTTGACTTTTTATTCTTTTAATGCTGCTGTTTACTCAATTTCCTGCATGTGGATGAACATTTTGTTTCTGTTGATTCTTTATAATCTTCTCCCCAAACTGCAACAAACAAGTCTCCGAAAGAGGAGTATTAGGGCTGACCATTCCTCCATTTAGGACTCTTACAGGTCTGGGATCAGGAAATGGCAAACAGCACACATCCTGGACACAAACTGTTAAAAAACGAGCTACGACAGAGATAGTTTCTTATTCTGACATTTAACAGCTTTCACTTTTTAAAATCATGTGTGACAAAAATGTTTACTTCTGACCTGTAGAGTAAGATTGTTAAAATGTCCAACTCTTCTTAGGTGTTGGACTTCGCTCTAACACTGTTATTAGTTCATACAGGAAGTGAAGGGAGAAGTCAGCACCAATAACAGAACAACAGTTCCTTAAGTCACGACTTCAAAAAAAAATCCTTCTTTCAAGATCAACAAGAAGCACAAGATCAGCTGTAAATGTGAAACTCTGGTTTGATGTGTTTCCACCTTGTTTTGGTCCGGCATCGTGACTGGTCTCCCACAGTAACTGCATTGCCTTGCTACGATAATCATACTCATTTTGTGTCACATTCCAACCAGAACCTTCAGTATATTTTATTAGAATTTCATATGATAAATAACCAATATGAAGTTGGTTTGTAATTGGCATGAAAATAAGCATCTGGTGGACCTTGAACCAAAATACAACGCTTGTTCTGCCTTCCAATGACACCATATATCAGTGATACTCAGTTTATTTGTACAGTCAGTTCCAACTTATTATTACATATATTAAAGGTTTTCTCTCCAAGCATGCCCAGCTGATTGCACTGAGTTACTTATTTCACTTCTTATCAGAAACAGAATTATTAATTGAGAAAATCATTTTAAAGCTACATAATGCATACCAGCGGTATGAATCACTTTGACCTTGACTGTTTCATTTGTGGACCTAAGACCTGTTTCGGTACAAATCACTCCACTTTTTGTTGGTGTTTTTGGTGACTAAGACATTCTCAAAATAACAATAAAAGAAAGCTCAGCTGAATTTATGTTTAGTAACCATGAACCATGTACCTAATCATTATCCATATCTTTGCTTAACCACGGAGTGACTGTGATTTGTCAGACCTTAAGCTGACAAAGCTTACAACTTGGGAGATTGAAATTGCATCATACCCAAAGTTCAATTGACAAAAAATAAATGAGTAGGATTTGCTTCTTGGCAAGGTTAGTTATTATTACCAATGAAATTGGCTAACAATGTTTTTCAGGGTGTTATTTTTAGAAAAACACTATGATATCATAACCACTGACACATAATGGATATACCAACAGTGGAACTTATTTAGGGAATCTTAAACCGGCTAGAATACTTCTCAGTGACGCAGGTATTACCCATTTGAACCTTTCAATTCGATGATGAGTCTGGAGAGGACTTTCAGACTTTTGAAGCAGAAATTCAACTTTGCTAATATTCTTGTTGATTCTATAAACATCTGGACATTACAACCACAAGCTTCAATGTTGTTATTATTATTATTATGTTGGGGTTTAATATAACAGACCAACACAAAGTCTATGTCCTGCTAGAAGGCGAAACTCCACCCCAGTCTCAAGTTCATTGCAGCTTCCACAATGTCCTGTATTTATCTGCATCCATCTATTATTTAATTCTGGCCAGCTTCCCTGGTCGGTGGTAGAAGCATGGTGCCATTATTATTATTTTGTCAAGAATGAGGTGCTTTGGTGGCGCGGGGGTTAAGCAGAACCCACATATGGAAGTCTTACTCCTTGATGGGAATGTTACAGGTTTGAGTCCCGGCCTGATGACCTCAAATAAAGGCTACCAGAGCCAATAACCCCCTTCTGCAAAGGCCAGATGTGTGACTAGTATTTCTCTAGTCATCTAAGCCTCCCAATTGATGGTATGGATCTCTGTAGCTGCTTTATAATTACCACAGGCCTTTTGGCTGCACCTGTGAGTAATGGTCACAAAACCACTATAATGTCTCACAGTCTGACACCAATTCCAGCACCTAGATGAAGAAAAAATGTTAAATTTGGTTCATAATACAGTATAAGCTTGTTAACAAGATGTAATTTAATGAATTATCAATGCGGTTTGTGATTTTGGTTAGGTTGGTGTTAGAGTAGCGTAAGGGGTAAGAGTAGGGTAGAGTTGGGGTAGCTACTTTTTGGGGATGATGAGGGCCTAAGAGTGGAGGCAGCCCGAGAACATAGAGTCCACATGAACCGTGCCTGCTGTGCTTCATGTACATCCTAGTGAGCATTCAAATCTTAGACTGTGCCATCCTCTATGTTCCATTGTTCAAAGCCAGCATATTGTCAAAGGGACCGGCTAGACTGTTTCAATAAAGTAAGGGTATAGTGGTATAGTGTTTTCTCAGATGAATGTTCTCTAACACAGCACAATGATGCCGACAAATACAGATAGCCATGAGACAGCCAGCTGTACAATCCATCAGCAGATTAAACTCCATGTAGGTTCAAGGAGCATATGCTCTCTGTGACCCTTTCACCGTCTGTGTGGGAACGTCTGTCCATCTGACCGTCTCACTGTGAGTCAGCATCGAGATCGCTGCGTCCTGTTAAATTCATAATGCTGTCTAATCTGCACTGAAAGCCTTTGCTCGCTTCGGCTGTGCAATGGACGGAGATTAAAATCACGACACCCCTTCCCTCAACCCCTCCACCACACACACAAATACAAACAATGACCGATTATTTGAGCCATGATTCACTTTCACTGACCACCCTCGAAGTGAGTCAGCTTTCATGTGACAGGAAGGAAAAGCCAAGTATTCTACTTGAATCTGGAGCTGTTGTGTGTGCATGTATGTAAGGGATGTACGCCCTCTTGAGGATGAATGCCGGAAAGTCATCTTCAAAAAGTTCCTTATTTGGACAAGTGAATACAAATCCAACAGTTAGAAGTCCAACAAACTTTCAAGTAAAGAGATTAAATTCCTTTCTGGGTTGTTGAATTATGTATCTTTTAATAAGTTGTTCACAGTGTTATGATTGAATGTGTTGGATCTTTGAGAAAAATAAATAGCCCAAGATCGCCTGAGTAAAAACGTCCAGTGTTCAAAAAATATTAATGGAGTAAAGCTAAAGTTATCGATCTCAAAACCACCCTCTTGAGGATTATCCACATTTTTTAAAAAAAAAATGTTTTACTAATTCCACATCCAGTTCTGATTACTGCCCGCCCTGCTTTGGCAGAACCTGTATGACAACAAGTAGCAGGGTTGGCAATTACACAAAGCAACACGTCACGCGCCAATTGAGAGATATTCAAGAACAGATGAGAGCCACAGTCAATATCTATCAGTCTGGAAATTAGCGTAGTTTTTGCCTACTTACGCAATTCCGCTAGATTCTCATGATGATTCAGTGGGTCGACTGGGATTTCTCCCATTCAGCTGGTTTTTCTGCTGTAGAATTTCAACCGGGCCAATCAGCGAACAGAAAGAGAAATTGTGAACAATGACATTGATTTTTTGTGCTGTTATAGAATTGTAGTCTGTCCATGGTTGTGGTTTGGCAACAGAAGTAGAGGAAGTGTCATTAGGTGAAAGTTGAGTACAGCTTGGCCGAGTTGCACAGCCTGCCAAAATATTCCAAGGAATCATCCAGGAGGCCACAAAACGTCAGTTTTCATAATTCAACAGTCGGAATGAAAGATTGGACAAAAATTATATCTTTGGGAAGGTTCCAAGCTGAGAGCTACAGCTGAACAAAAATAACTCAAATATTTGTCTCAGATTTGTCAAAAGTGTCTTGACTTTCTTCAAGCCTACAAGAACAATACTCTGTGGCGAATGAGGCTGATGTCATCACCTCGGGTGAAACTGGCACAACACTTCAGAAAAAAGGAAAAACAATGTAGCAATAATCAAACAATGTGCTGGTTTGGTTTGGGGTTAATGTGCCTTTTCAGATCATGGATACCTTGCTCTTATTGACAGAACTGTTATGAATGCTGGATCAAAAGTTGAAAAATACAAAGTTTCAGTTTTGCTATCAGGCTGATTGCCTTGTGGTTGCAGCGCTGACAGGAAATGAAGCAACTTCCCTGCAATTGTCTCTCACTGAGGCAGCAGCAAGGTGACTGCAGCTGTACTTTGGCTGCAGTCGGGAATATAAAGAGGAAATGTGCTGACTAATAGGATTATAGGTCACCTGAACGAAAAGGGGACACGGGCAGTAGAGAGATGTGACAGTCTTGGTAATCTGACAGAGACTTTAGGTTTTTACCTTTCAGTGTTAAACAGATTCAACAAGTCATTTCCTGTGTTCAGTAAAGAAATATTTGATCATTCTTGTTTTTGTTTCATTCTGAGCCTGGCATTAATTCTATAAGCACATTTTTTCCCCATATATTTTACTTTTTACACTCTTATATGTTTAACAGGAAGATAGACAAGAAAAAAGTTTAAAATATATAGAAAAGTCAAAGTATGTGTTTTAATCTAATCTGAAAACTCCAGTTATACACAAATAAAGCTGTGTGTGAAGAACTCAGCTTTATTTGACTCAGTGGTATCAGAATTATAATTATGTATTCATTAATATTAATAATAATAAGTGTTGCTGAACTGCGTATATGATGTAAAGAGAGTGTAACAAAAATTCCTTGACTCTTCTCCGGCCATTTTTAGAGAACTTTGGTGCAGTTGTGCCACCTGCTGGATGCGACTCATTTTCATCAAAGCAAAAATGATGAAACTGTAGTGAAAAAGTTTACATTAAATCACTAAATCCTGTCAAATGTGTGGGAACTCATATTGGTGCATTAACACCCTGGATCAGAATATCGGTTCAAATAATATTTAAAGTACACAGTTGTAAGAAATGTTTGTAAGATCAGGCAGGAGAAACAGGTTTTTATTGAAATTAAATTGAACACAAACATCTACACATACAGATCACCAACTCCTTTTTGCACATTTTTGACAGCTTGATCAATTGAAGCCCAGTCAAAACGTGTCACTGTGCACCTGAAATGATACAATATGCTTAATATGCACTAATATTACACTGTAGACATACACAGACTTAATCTGTGTATGTCTACACAGATTGTATCTGTGTTGACATACAATCTGTGTAACGAATGCGGCTACACAGATTGATACGTAATATCGATATTACGTAATATCGTAATATCCCACGATATTACGTGGGATGTATCCCACGTAATATCGCTACGAACATGTTCCAATTTAGCACGGTTTAATAATAATAATAATAATAATAATAAACTGTTATTAAACTAAATATTTTAAAGTACAGGGACAAAATAACCCACAAAACAACGTATTTTGTCCTGATTCACGTGGTTGACGCCAAGCAATGACTTTCTTCACTTATAGTTAGAACAACTGTAAACTAAAGCCATTTACAAACAGGCTTAACAAGTTGCCTGTCATGTAAACCTAAAACATGCAGTAATACAGCAGCTTAATGAGAACCAGGTATAAAGCAAATTAAACAGAAGCTCACAGAAGCTCTCTTCTATGAATGATGAGAAATGTGGGGACACAATTTTCTCTCTGTTTTTCTTGCAGTGTGTGTAAAAGTACGCAGTTCCTAATATTCGACGAAATAAAACAGACGAAAATAACCTTCCACGGGTGGGATGTAGTGCGCATGCTCATTACCACAAGATAAGAGGACAGGACACCTGGTCTGAAAGGGCTCCGCCCTGCTGCTGGGTGTTTTGACTTCGGAAGTTCCGTCGAACAAGAAAGCGGAAGCTCGAGTCTCATCCGGTTCTACGGTTCTGTTGGGCCTCTGTCTGTGATGTTCGAATGTTTTTCGACACCATAGACTGTTTGAACAAATTGTAAGTTTGCGTTTTGTTCCGACTTTAATGTTGTCTTTCGGAACCTGCCTGTTTGTTTTCTGTTTCTGCTCTCTGACGGTTGGGAGAACAAACAATGTCTCATCTCTGCCGTTTGAAGACAAATCTACATGATTATTCGATCGGTAATGAAGTGGAATCAAACACCTGGCGTTTCTTTGTTTTCGTCACTGAACCAAATGCGTCATGTTTTTATTTCCTGAAGTCTGAGGCAGCGTCCTACTGCGTCCTTTATTATAAATTAAAATGGCATTAAGGTTGAAATGCGTTTGGTGCAGTCACATTATTAAATTAATCATCTTCGATGATTCAGAAAATCCACTGGTAGCATTTGATGATGGAGAAATAAAAAAAGTTGGTCATGTGAATTCAGGCTGCGTCAGTGAATGGTAACGTGGCTCAGTTACGCCATCTAGTGGACTTTTAGTGGAAGTGCAGCAGCTGATTTCTGCATTCAACTGACACTGAAGTGAAGAGGAGCCAATCACAGGAGGGGCAGCTGTTCACTCTAATGATGTAAAGAATGATCAGAGCTCATGTGCAGGTGAATGATTTGTGTTTCCTCTACAGGTGAAGGTAGAAGATGTGTGTGTGAATTTAGCAGCATGGATCAGTGTGAGGACAGAGAGGAGGAAGTCCCTCCATCTGAAACCACCAGAGGTCAGAGGTGAGATCCCTAACTATGCACAGCTACTTTCACTCCTCATTCACTCTGTATTGGTCCAACAAAGACGAGGTAAAGACTGAACATTTTATTTATGGAGAATCCCATAAAGTCATCAATGCTGCAAAGTGAGAGAAAGTTTTATGTAAACACAGAAGTTTACATAAATCTTAGCACAGATGCGAAATTTTATGTAAACTTTGCATCCATGCTAAAAAGAATCCGTAAATGATTCTTATTCTCTTCTATGAATGATGAGAAATGTGGGGACACAATTTTCTCTCTGTTTTTCTTGCAGTGTGTGTAAAAGTATGCAGTTCCTAATTAAACGTGAGAACGAACTTCCTAAAACTAATTGCTCTTTTTGGGTGGATTTGCATACGATTAGTTCTGAGGAATTATTTAGAAGACTTGTGAACTGTCTAGTGAAATAAAGAACACAATTAATAAAAGAGATTTGAGTTTCACTTTTGCAAGATATTCTTTAAAAAGCAGATTTTTAAAGATTGTAAAATGGTACACTTTGTGTTTGAATTTGCCATTATGTCTGAGTAAATCTGACCCTTAATTTAACAAGTAAGGCTGGTTTGATTTGGAAATGAAAAATATGACTGTAATGTCAACGTTTCTGTTACCAAGTTTAAAGAATTAGATAGTTATCATTAGTCATATTTTTCAATTCCAAATCAAAACAGCCTTACTTGTTAACTTATTCTCTAGTTCAGTGGGTCTGGTTCTGTTAGGAATTGCTTAGAATATTTGTGAACTTTCTTTTTCTGTTGTTTCACAGCTCTCTTAATTTACAGTCGTATAGAAAATCATATTTAAAGTAAAATTCCATTAGATGTGTTTAACGAGAGCTTTTTTTTGTCAGGATTCCCGAAAGACTGAAGCATACCTATGATTCAGAACCAGAACCCAGCTGTTTGTCCTTTAAGAGCAACAGGTCAAAGGATATTGTTACTAACTTTAAATCTTCTGCACCTTCATCATCAGAGAGGTGAGCTGGATCAGTCATAACTGAGTAACGAATGCTTTTATTCCAACATGTATTTAACAGGAGCTCAGCTATTTTCTCCCCCATTTCTATTCTCATATGTGAAACCTGGCCACCAGTTCTTTGGGAACACATATAACTAGTTTTGTTAGGAATTATTTAGAATATTTGTTCAATGTCTCTTTCTGTTGTTTTACAGCTCTTGAGTTTATAGTTGTATAGAAAATAATTTTTAAAGCAAAACTCCACTCTATTCAAATGTCTTTTAATAAAAGCTTTTTTTTTTTTTTTTGTCAGGATTTCCGAAAGACTGAACCATACCTATGATCCAGAACCAGAACCCAGCTGTGTGTCCTTTAAGAGCAACAGGTCAAAGGATATTGTTGCTAACTTTAAATCTTCTGGACCTTCATCATCAGAGAGGTGAGCTGGATCTACCTGCTGGAACAGTCATAACTGAATCAGTGACTTGATGACACTGCAGGAACTAAGAGCAGAGGGGAAATGGGAGAACCTACTATTAAGATCACAAAACATGTTTTTTAGTTATCCATAATTTATTTAATTATTGGTCTACCATATAATTTTATTTTTTAAATTATTTTTGTTGTTGTTTTTTCTGTCTTTCTGTCCCACTTATACCCAAAATATCTGTGACCCTAAATTACTCAACACAAGGAATATTAGGGAAAAGAAAAATAGTAATGCAAATCATAAAATACCTGCCAAGATTAAAAGAAAAAAAAATTTAACCTAAATATGTTAAACAATTTCATTGTTTTTGGTTATGTTCTGTGTTTTGTCTTTTGCCCATGTTAATGTGCATTTTTGGGTTTTTTTTCTTTTTCTGTTATTCGTTTCTTTTTTAATTGGTTATTTGATGCTTTGTAGATCAATACCTGTGTTTGTTGGTCTGTAATGCTTGTTTCACATGCACTAATTGGTGAATGAATTAAAAAGTAAAAAAAAAAAGAAATCTTTTGGACCATAGAGTGGTGAGCTGGATCTACTTGTTGTAACTCTGTTAACCGACTCAGATTGAAATTTCAACACGTTTGATGTGAGCTCAGCTCTTTTTCTAAATATTTCCATGCTCATATGTGAAATAGAGTATGTTGAGTCAGAACAGTGAAAGAAGAAATAATCCTGGATGCTGCTACATCACGTTTAGTAGCTCAGATCTGTTTGCTTTTGAGCCTCTAGTTGAAATATTTAGGTTGGGTTGTTATACACTCTGATTGGCTGTCTGCTACATGTTAATGAGCTGAATGGACTGTTCAGTAAATTAATATGTCTTTTTTTAATCAGTAAAAGAAATGCAGTTGCCTCCCAGTAAGCACTCAGTAACTTGGCGTTTCAGCTCTTTTGCAGTTTTCTGGAAGTTTGTTCCAGATTTGTGGTACATAGAAGCTGAACGCTGTTCAGGTTCTGGTTCTGGATGCAGAGCAGAACCAAAAGACCTGAGAGGTCTGGAAGGTTGATGCAACAGCAGCAGATCTTTAATGTATTGTGGTGTGGTTCAGTGATTTATAAACTAGCCGAATTTTGAATCCTGTTCTCTGAGCTACATGGAGCCAGTAAAAGGACTTTAGAACTGGGTGATGTGGTCCATCTTCCTGGTTTTAGTCTGAAAACCAACAGCAGCATTCTGGATCAGCTGCAGCTGGAGGATTCTTTATTTATTTATTTTAGGTAGACTTTTAAAGACACTGTTGTAGTTATCAAATGCATGGATAAGTTTCTCCAGACCTTGATGGAACACATAGGTGCCGGAACAGGGGTTGCCAGTGAGCCATTGGCCCCCCACTTTATGGACCTGCCCTGCCCATCAGGTAGTCCCACCAGAAATTTACACAGACTGTATGCAACTATGACAATCTGTGACTGACATCTCTCTGTGTTTATATACTGGTACAGACAGAGGCACAGACAAAACCTACCGCATTGAAATCTGAATCAAATCCTTAAAGGTCAAGGTCGCCTAACAGTTCATAAGATTGACATTAAGCATGGTCAACCATCAGTAACCATCGATACTAATTATGGCTACTGATGGCTTTCAAGCCTCTGTTGGGTGTTGAAATTCATTTTTGTTTGTTAAATAACAAGCACATTAAAGTTTAATCATGGTGTTTTTCATTTTGTTTTTAAAAATATTCTCAGCGGTTCAGCTGATTACATATCCCACTCAGACATATTTTGCCTACACAATTTGAGAAACAAGCAGCAAAAATAATCTGAGCCTTTTTGCTTTAAACCCAGAGCATCCAAGATGTAGCGGTTCTGTGCCATAATGTGGTCATGCGCTCAAACTATTAGGTTGTACTGCTGTTCACAATTGGGATTGCTGGAGGATATTTGACATCTATTTTATTATTATATTCTTTTTAATCTTCCAAATGTTGGACCAGTCGTGATGTTTGTCATATCTATCCATCCTCAGAAAAATTATATTGTGCATATTTTGCACTTGCAATAAGTAGGTGTTCAGTTACTTAAGTGTTTATCTGAACTATGTTTTGTTCACGTATGTCAGGCTGTGTATGAATGTTTGTACCACATGCCTGAAAAGTTACTGCTTTATTAAGAAACTGTGCCCATTTGTAGACACAGCACTTAGTTTTTGTTTTGATGCACTGATCTGTGATTTAACCATTAAGCACATGATGTAATTATGACATCCTTTTATTTAAAGGATGAACACAAAAAATATTTGTCCTTTAAATAGTTAAAAAGTTCTTCTTTTTGACTTACATGTGTTGTATTCATGTGATACTCAGCTTTTCAATTTTGAAGACTCTTATTTTGAAGCTCTTGGTTATTTCTTCTGTGAAAACTGTTGGATGAGTATTTCCCGTCTTCCTTATTGTTCCTGGTTCCTCCTCAGAGTGGAGCAGCAGACCTCAGATGTTCCCAGTGGTCCATCTGCCCAGCAGCATCAAACACAGTTGGACTCCATATTTATGGTCTGTACATGTACAGAAATTACTTTTTCATGGATTCTTTTCAGTCATTGCCATGTTGCACTTTGTAAACCAGAGGACTTTCAACATGGATCTTATGTTTGTCTCCATGATTCCAGTCTGATGTGTCCTTCATCTATTATTTTGTTCCAGCTGCTGGAGGACAACATTGTTACTTTTGTGAAAAACGAGCTGAAGAAGATCCAAAAGGTTCTAAATCCAGATAACTCAGAATGCTCAGAGAGTCAGAGAGATGAGGGTGAGATGTTGGAAGGTGAGGATGAGGAGCACAGGAGGAGGAGCAGCAGAGAGGCTGTGATGAAGATCACACTGAACTTCTTGAGGAAAATGAAGCAGGAGGAGCTGGCTGACCGTCTGCAGAGTAGTAAGAGGATTTCTAAAAAAAATTAACTTTATGGATAAATGACACATTTATTAATGTCTGAAGAGATGAAATCACATTTATTCAAATCATCTTCAAAAGATGATTTTGTTTTCTTCCTGATTTTATGTTTTGTGTTACTTTAGAACATTTTTCTGCAATTTGTCAACATCAGCTTAAATGTGGTTTGAAGAAGAAGTTCCAGTGTGTGTTTGAGGGGATTGCTAAAGCAGGAAGTCCAACCTTTCTGAACCAGATCTACACAGAGCTCTACATCACAGAGGGTGGGACTGGAGAGGTCAATGATGAACATGAAGTCAGACAGATTGAAACAGCATCCAGGAAACCACACCGACCAGAAACAACAATCGGACAAGAAGACATCTTTAAAGTCCTACCTGGAAGAGATCAACCAATAAGAACAGTGATGACAAAGGGAGTGGCTGGCATTGGAAAAACAGTCTTGACACAGAAGTTCACTCTGGACTGGGCTGAAGACAAAGCCCACCAGAACATCCAGTTCATATTTCCGTTCACTTTCAGGGAGCTGAATATGCTGAAAGATAAAAAGTTCAGCTTGGTGAAACTTGTCCATCATTTTTTTACTGAAACCAAAAAAATCTGTAGCTTTGAACACTTCCAGGTTCTGTTCATCTTTGATGGTTTGGATGAGAGTCGACTTCCACTGGACTTCCAAAACAAGGAGCTCCTGACTGATGCTACAGAGTCCACTTCAGTGGATGTTCTACTGACAAACCTCATCAGGGGGAAACTGCTTCCCTCTGCTCTACTCTGGATAACCACACGACCTGCAGCAGCCAATCAGATCCCTTCTCAGTGTGTTGACATGGTGACTGAGATTAGAGGGTTCACTGACTCACAGAAGGAGGAGTACTTCAGGAAGAGACTCAGAAATGAGCAGCAGGGCAACAAGATCATCTCTCACATAAAGACATCACGAAGCCTCCACATCATGTGCCACATCCCAGTCTTCTGCTGGATCACTGCTACAGTTCTGGAGGATGTGTTGAAGACCAGAGAGGGAGGAGAGCTGCCCAGAACCCTGAC